>JADRCH010000054.1:4217933-4241903 GCA_019843965.1 Rhynchomys soricoides | reverse complement strand
AAAGTACTTTGGGAAATGTGTGACCAGCAGCTAGAGTTTGCAAATGGAATCACCCTGCTAATGTCCCTAAACATCTGAGAGCTCCTCAGGCCTCCTGTTGGATATCTTCCTCATTCCCTTGGGGGTCTCACCCAGGTCTGAGTCTGAAGATCACAGGTCAGCATTCCACAGGGAGGTCACAGAGAGTGGCTCAGAACAGGATGTGCTCCTCAGCCTCCCACAGCCAGATTATAGGCAGGACACACGTGGAAGGCTGGCAGCTGGATCTGAGAGAGAACAGCATGTCCCCACAGACAGTCCAGGGAATCCGGCACTGGCACAAAAAGGGTCTGCTGCCTTCATTGGCAGGGGATGAGGGTTGTTCATATCCCAGAAAGTCAAAACATTTTTCCGTTGTCTAGTTTTAGACATTTAGAATGTTTTGTTTTTTTTTTTTTTCTTGTACTGAGGATTGAGCCTTGGGCTTTGCTTACAGGCAAAGATTATAGAATTCATGGTAGAATAATTTTTTAAGCCAATATCTTCAACATAACTATCATTACTATCATTGTGAGCTCACTGGTCCTTTACGTGTGTGTGTGTGTGTGTGTGTGTGTGTGTGTGTGTGTATGCATACATGTGGAAGCCAGAAGACAACCTTGGGCCTTGTTCTCAGGGAATGTCTACATTTTGTGGTTGTTGTGGCTGCTATCTTTGAGACAGGGTTTCTCAGTGTAGTCTTGGTTGTCCTGGAACTCACTGTATAGGCCAGGCTGGCCTCAAACTCAGCTCCGCTTGCCTCTGCCTTCCAAGTGCTGGGTTTAAAGGCATGCACCACCACTGCCTAGCTACTTTTTACCCCAAGACTCACTAAGAACTCATCAAACAGAAGAGTCTGGCTTGCTAGCAAGCCCTAAGGACCCTCTAGTCTACTTCCCTAGGTCTGAGATTATAAATATATGCCACCATACTTGGCTTGTTTTTGTTTCTGAGACAGGTTCTTACTATGTAGCTTGGTCTGACCTGGAACTCACAGAGCCCTGTCTGTCTTGGCCTTCCATATGCTGGGATTAAGGAGTGTGCCATCACGAGGGGCTATTTTTTGTTCTTATGGTATTTGATTTTTTATTTTACATATATGAATGTTCTGCCTGTTGTATATATATGTACCACATATGTGTCTCGTGGCTGTGGAGGTCAGAAGGCTTTGGATGCCCTAGAACTGGAGTTATGGATGGTTGAGATTGAGCATGTGGATACTGGGTCCTGAAGATAGAGCCTTTGTAGGAGTAACAAGTATTCTTAACTGATGAACTAGCTCTCCAGCCCTTATTTGTTTTTTGACCTCTGACTGCTTGGTGTGTGGGTTCTGGGGAATCAAACCCAGGTCCTTATTAGGAATAGTCTTTCCAGCCCTGGTCATTTACTTTTAATGACACTCTGTTCCTTTCTCTCTAAGGCCCAGGGTCTCAGAACCACACCAGGAGATGGTATCACCAAGAGCAGTAACAGCAGGAAGCTAAGGGCCCTTCCAATGCCTCTCGTGAGACTGCATCCTGGCCAGGAGTTGCCAAGGCCTAGGCATCTGTCTAGGTGACAGACAGACAGACAGCTTCTGGCTTCAGTCAAACGCCATATCACCAGAACTCTTTCTTTTCAAGGACAAAAACTAACAGGATGATTCATTCCCTTATTAAATCAACTCTTAAGAAAAGAAAAGTCATCTGTGTCTCCAGCCCTCCATCCACTGGACACAAGCTGTTCCGTGGCTTGTCACCTAGATGCACTGACCATCTTTCCTTCCCTGTCTCAAGAATCCATTGTTTCTGGCAGTTTGCTGGATCCCTACGGCCACTGAAGCTGTGTTAACTCCCATTTAAAGGCAGGCTTCCAAATACAGAGCCATGGAGGGGGAGACTCATGGATCTTAAACCTCTAGGGTGAAACCCCTCTCAGCAGTGAGTAAAAAGCTGCCTCATAAAGGCCCTTCTCTGTCCCTGCAGAATCTCCTTAGCTCAATCCCAAACTTAGAAACAGCTGCTTCCTCAGAACTCCAAAATCAGTTCTAAGCTCAGCTCCTCACTCCTCCCAGTCCTGCAATCTGGACACTTAAGATCTGAACACTTAATCTGCCCCCGGGTTCAGTTTATCCCTCTCTCCACTCTGGGAAGAGTCCCAGCACTGCTGCATGACAAAGCACCCTAGTGAGATGTGTACAGACCCAGCAGGGGCTTTTTGAGTTCAAATCCCACCTCCTCAAATACCTAGGGAGATGACTTTAGATAAATTAATTTAACATTCAGTGCCTCGGCTTCCTCAAGTAAACCGGTAACAATCTGACCTCCTGGAGCTCAGCAGGTAAAAGTGCTTGCCACACAAACCTGAGGACGTGAGCTGGATCCCGGAAACAGACATTTAAAAAAACAAAAACCAGACAGATGCTTTCTATTGGTAATTCTACCTTCTGACTTCGAGATGGGCTAAAAATTGGCAAAACCCAAAAACAAAAGACCCTAGCTCAAAACAAAACAACAAAAGGCCACTAAGGGGAAAGGAGAAAAGCAACTCCTGGATAATCATCCTCGACCTCTACATCTACTCCGAGGTTCACGTGAAAGCACATGCATGAGTGCACAACACACATGGACACACACACATGCACACAGCCTCTCTAAATAGATCTTTACTAATATCAATACCAGCTCCTCTAGTAAATAATAAATTATTAATAATAATAACAAATACAGTAGGACTCCTACATTCGTAGAAAGCTTCCTGGCATCCAGTAAGCATACAGCAAATATGGGTGGTCACTGGACCATCACAGCAGTCTGGTGATGTTGGAATTGTTAAAAAACATCATTATGTACCCCTGGCTGATGGGGGCGGTGCCCACTATGCAGATCGGGGTGTCCTCAAACTCACAGAGATCTACTTGCCTGTACCTCCCAAGGGCTGGGACGAGAGTCATGCTCCATGAGGTCTGGCAAGATCCTATCTCAAAGGGGGTCGGGGGACAGGAAGAAGGGGAAAGCACAAGATTAGAAGGCCACAGGACCCACTGAGCACAGGGCTGCCCTCACATGGCAGCGCTTCCACGGGGAGCTCTAGCCGAGCACTCTCCTCTGCACACTCAGAACAGCCATGCATTAACAAGCTCCTTCTTCCTGGCAGGGGAATCTGAGCAGTCTCATGCACCAGCATCAAAATCCAGTTTCCACTCTCTAGGCCCCCAGAAAGGCAGTGGGTGTCTCAAGGGAGTGATATGTGGCTTGTCAAACAAAATTAATTTCTGTGCTTTTTTCATATTCTAGGAAAAAACACTCCAGAGCATCCTTAGGGAAAGGATGCCACCCTCCAAAAGTGACAAAGACAACTCAAGGCTAGGGCCCACACGGGCTTCCGCAATGTCTCAGATTCTCTCGGGAGGGTCCCTGGCTGTCAGCAAGTCTGTAAAAGGTCAGCATAAATCACTTGGGAAGCATTTGTGTAGGCATGGTCTCTCACAAATGTGCGTCTGCCAAACCCATATATTTCAAAAAACATCTGCACTGTCTTCACCCTGGGTTCAGAGCAAGCAAACTGCAGGGGCATTTCCCTGACGCTCAAAAGGCTGTCTTGCCACTTCTGCTTATGGATGTTCCTAGTCTGAGGAGAACTCAACGAAGATATCTACACACACCTCCAAACTCCCCAGCAGAGGAAAAGAATCTGGTGAAACCTCTAAATGCTGGTCAATGACGTGTGCAGAAAGAAATGATCTAAACACAAGGACGCCCTCCTGTCCCAGGTCTCACTTGGTCTACCAAAGTTCAAGTCACATCTTCCAGATCCACTGTCAACACTTAACAGAAGGCGTCTGTACATAGTCTGTCACAAGCTTTCCTTGTTACTCACAACTGAGATGGCTCAGCACGAGCTGAGGAGCTGTGGATGTTAATGATGGTTGGGCAAGAGCCATTTTCTTCAGTGATGTAGCCACTGGGAAGCTGCCTGTGCTCTGGTAAACACACACACACACACACACACACACACACACACACCCTCTTTCTCTCTCTCATGCTAGCAATCCTGATTAAACTCATCAAGTCAGTAAGAGAGAGAGAGAGAGGAGGAGGAAACTAAGAGGAACATTGGTTGGGAAGAAGAGGTTAAGAGGAAGGGGGAGGGGATATGAAAATGGCGTATGAATATGATCAAGAATGTGTTCTGTGTTTATATGAAATTGCTGAGACGGGCAGTGGTGGCGCACGCCTTTAGTCCCAGCACTCGGGAGGCAGACACAGGCGGATTTCTGAGTTCGAGGCCAGCCTGGTCTACAGAGTGAGTTCCAGGACAGCCAGGGCTACACTGTTTTGAGACAGAAACCTTGTCTCAAAAAACCAAAAAAAAAAGGAAGAAAGAAAGAAAGAAAGAAAGAAAGAAAAAGAAATTGCTGACAAATAATTGTGTTGTTTTATTTTTCGAGATAGGGTTTCAGGACCGCTGTTCTGAAACTCACTCTGTAGAGCAGGCTGGTCTCCAACTCAGCTCTCCACCTGCCTCTGCCTCCCCAATGCTGGAATTAAAGGCATTCACCATCACACCTGGCTGACGAATAAATTAAAAAAAAAAAAAAAAAAGTCTCCTCCAGAGAACTTGGGTGTGGTCCAGCATCTGAGTTAGGAAGCCTATAAAACTGAGAGGAAAAGACCAGAATTTAAAACTATAGCCAGGGCTACTATTAAGCAGTTATGTGACTTCACAATAATAGCAGCTAACGTTTGTTGAGAATATCTGCTGTAACAAGCACCGTGCTAAGGGTTTAGCGGGTATTTGATTCTCATTGACAATCATTAAAACTATTATTACTCTCATTGTAGGAAACCAACACTGAGAGACACTGAGTAACGGCCCCCCACATCCCTGTAAGCAGCATCCATGAGCACTGAGTGGATTCAAACACAGGTAGTCAGGGGTTTTGTTTTTGTTTTTCTTTGCAAGCAAGTGATTTAGTTCTGCTGTCAAGTGAGACAGGGTCTCAAGTAGCCCAGGCTGGCCTCAGACTTATTATGTAGTTGAAGATAACCTTCAATTTCTAACCTACCTGTCTCCACCTTTCCAGTGCTGGGATCATGCTCATGAACCACCATGTTTTCTTTCTTTCTTTCTCTATTTATTTATTTACTTATATCTCACTTCCAACATTATGTAATTTTTGCCTGCATGTGTGTGTATATGTACTACATCATGTCTAGTGCCCATGGAGACCAGAAGAGGGTATCAGATCTCTTGGAACTGGATTTATATACAGTTGTAATCCACCATGTGGGTGCTGGGAATGGAACCTAGGACCTCTGGAAGAGCAGATAGTGCTTTTAACCACTGAGCCATCTCTCCAGCCCCAACCACCACACTTTATTTCATGCAGTACTGAACATGGGGACCCAAGGCTTCATTCATGCTACCAAAACACTCTATCAACTGACTTGTATCCAGGGTCCTTAACCAATACCCTTCATCTTTTCAATGTGTGTAATGTTCTGGAACTACAAATTCCTCCAGTTCCAGGCAGTAATCTTCAAGATCCTTTCTGGCTTTAAAGTCCAGGTTTCTTTTAGAAATAAAATAGGTATGATGATATATCTTTGATCCCAGCACTCAGGAGTCAGAGATGGGTGGATTGCTGTGAGCAAGTACTAGGCTAGTCAAAGCTACACAATGAGACCAGGCGTGAGAGGGAGTAAGAGAGTCAAGTCAGAGTGGGGTGCAGATGAAGGAGAAGGAAGAAGAAGAGGAGGAGGAGAGGGAGGACGGAAGGAAGGAAGGAAGGAAGGAAAGAAGAAAGGGATGGTGGCATACGCCTTTAATCCTTTAATCCCAGCACTTGGCAGGTAAGCTTCTGAGTTCGAGGCCAGCCTGTCTACAGAACAAGTTTCAGAACAGCCAGGACTACACAGAGAAACCCTGTCTCGAGAAAGAAAATAAAAAATCAAATGCAGGATGTTATAACTCACCAAGATGGACATAAACATCTGTGTATGCCTCACCCCGAACCAGGCAGAAGGAAAACCTCTGACTTCCTAGGGTAATGATGGTCTCTGTGAAACCACCAGACTGGCCCCAAACTATCTTGGGAAAATTGACAGCTTGAGGTCTCAAAGGCTCAGCAGCATGCAAAGGTCTGCAAGTCTGCAACGATTACATCTTCGACTTGTGTTTGGAGATATATATAGTCAAATGCAAGAAAATGTTCCCCATCAGAGGCTAGTTGTATTTGTTCATGACAGGAGTTGACTATACAGCTCAGAGTGGCTTCAGACTAATCAACCTCCTGAGAATTGGGATTACAGGTATGTATATGTCACTATGTCCCATGGAAGGGGTGGTTCCCCTCCTTTTTTTTTTTTTTTTTTAATTCGAAGCTTAGAGAGATGGATCAGAGGTTAGAAGCATGAACTTCTCTTCCAGAGGACTCACAGTGGCTCATAAGCCGTTCTTACTCCAGCTCCAAGGGATTCAATCTCTTTCTCCTCCAAGGACCCCTGCACACATATGGTGCACATACATATACACATTTGTATGTGCACACATACATACAAATAAAATAAATCTTTAAAAAGTTATTTTTTTAAAACAGCATTTGTAGGGGCTGGAGAGATGGCTCAGCAGTTAAAGAGCACTTGCTGCCCTTGCAGGGACCCAAGATGGGTTCCCAGCTTCTATATAGCTGTTCACAACTGACTCCAGTTTGAGGGGATCTAATGTCCTCTTATCTCCAAGAGCAGCAAGCATGTGTGGTACACTTCTATCCATCAGGTAAACAATCATACACATAAAATAAATAATCTAAAAAGATAACTCTGTGTGTGTGTGTGTGTGTGTGTGTGTGTGTGTGTGTGTGTGTGTGAGAGAGAGAGAGAGAGAGAGAGAGAGAGAGAGAATGAGAGAGTGAGTCGGGGGGTGTTGTGATAGCATGCCACATGTGTGTCCTCAGAGGCTAGAAGAGTGAGTCAGATTTCCCTGGAGCTACAATTACAGGTGCTTGTGAGCCACCTGACATAGGAGTTGGGAATCGGGTTCTCTGGAAGAACAGACAGTCCTCTTAGCTGCTGGGCCATCTCTGTAGACTAGAAGGGGCTAGTCTTAAGGATGCCAGCACAAGATCTAATTGACCTTTTACCATGCTGAGCTTGCTTTCTCCACCTCCTTGTGGGAAAGCTACCTTACCCAGGTCATTTGTGGGTAAGATTTGCCTACGGCCTAAGCCTATGGCTTTCTTGCCTTATGGGGTTCAGATCTGCACATATGTCTTCATATGCCTGCTTAACCCCCAAACCAACTGTGCCAGCCCAGCTTCCAGTCACTCATTGCTGCTTTCTGGCTCCATCTCAGATTCACCTCTTTCCCCTACTCAGCCCAGGAATCCCCTGTCCACCCACCTTGCCACTTCTATACACAGACAACAGGGAAATTCCCTCACAGTGGGCCTCTCCCTGACTCTCACAGCACTCAGCTCCTGGTACAGCCTGGAACTGAAACCAATCTCAGACCCAAACCAAGTGAAATCATTTCCTGTGCCTGGTCACCCTACACAACCACAAAGCATCTTTGCCTGAGCAAAGCTCCAAATCCAGCTTTGGAAAAGGCAGAGATCTTAACTGCTGAGCCATCTCTCTAGCCCTGCTTTAAAAAACAAAACAAAACAAAAAAAACTTAAATTGTGTGTGTGTGTGTTTTGTGGGTACGCACACATAAGTACAGATGCCCATCGAGGCCAAGAGGCATAAGATCCCCTGGAGTTGTAGTTATGGGTGGTTATAAGCTGCCCAACATGGATCCAAAAGCAGTAAGCCCCTGTAACAGCCAAGACATTCCTTTACTCCCTTTTCTCTTTTAAGACAGGCTCTTACTGTATACTTTAGGCTGTCCTTGAACACGAGATTTTCTGGGTGCTGGGATTACAGACATGTACCACCATGTCCCCCTGATTAATTAAGTTCTGATGGTTCTGGAATTCACTATGTAGAACTAGGCTGGCCTGAAACTCACAGAGATCCATCAGCTTGCCTCTGCCTCTCAGGTTTTGAGATTAAATGTGTGCCACTGTGCTCAGTCTAACTTATTCTTAATGAGTCCCTGTTGAGAGCAAGCCTGTTTTCTTCGGAGACGTCTGTAGCTGTCTTGTTAAATGTGCTGAGATTGTCATAATGCATGTTTTCCCTAAATGTTGAAGCTTTTCATGTTTGAGGCGGGGGGGGGAGGGAGAAAAATCCATAATAAATGAACATGCTTGCCCTCGATGATCTTTGGAAGAATTACACATTTTGAGAAGGCTCTCCAGATGTACTTTGTTAACCTTGTCCTTACCCCTCAGCCTATCAGGATCCTTTTCTGCCAGTGGGAGCAATCATGAAATGATTGTACCATAGACCCAGCAAGTAAGTGGTTACAGAGAATTAACTTGGATTAGCTACTGTTTGCTCATTCCTTCTACAGGGTTTACTGAGGGCCTCTGTCCCTGTGCAGAGCTCAGGGAGCTGACTAGAGAGTGAAGTTGATAACCCAGGAGCCCCAGGCACAATTGTCTTTTGAATAGACTGGATGATTCTGCATCCAGTTACTGACAAATGTCCAATTACTTCCGGCTTCCTTGCCTCTTTTCCCAAGGCTTGGACTCCATCCTATGGGACTGCAGGTCACTCCCAAAGAGCATGCCTGTCATAGGCTCCCAGGCAAGGCATAAGTTCCAGTTGCTGAGCAGGTAGGATTTACATCTTAACTCTAAATTCATGGACAGACTGCCTTCTGTCATGCAGCATTCTTCAACGACTCCACAGCTCAAGGAGAGAGGTTAAGCCAGAATTGAGCAACCTTCGACCTCAAAAGTTCCAGCTTTCATCTCTCTATCACAGAGCGGGCCTGGACCTCTAGGGACCTTCACTTCATCTTCCTGTTTGCAGATGAACTTCTTAAACCACAAAGATAAATGAATCTTGTTCCTATTTCCTAAGCCCTTCGGAGGTGGGGGTAGGGGCGTTCCCCTCTGCTCCCGAGAGTCACTTGTCTTGCTCAGTACAGCTTATCTGGAACATCTTCCCTCCATCTTCTTCATGTCCCCCCTCTGTAATTTAAATGCATTCACCTCTGGTTCTCTGTCTAGTGAAACAGCTCGTGGCCTTAGCCTTAAAGCTCATGAGACGTCTCTCTTCGGTGTGCTTGATGAAGGCATTAGAAGAAGTGACTGTTGCTTAGCTACTGAAGACCACAAAACCAGCCTGGAGAAACGGCCCAGCAGCTAAGAGCACTGGGAGCTCTTCCAGATTGATTTCCAGCACCCACATGGTTGCTAACAACCATCTGTAACTCCAGTTCCAAGGACTAGACGGCCCTCTCTCGGCTCTGCAGGCAGCAGGCACAAATGTGGTGTACCAACATACGTGCAGGCAAAAACATCCATACACATAAATAAAAATAATGCTTAAAAAGAAAAACCACAAAAAGCAGCCAGGCATGGTGGCTACTGTCTATAAGCCCAATACTTTAGGGCAGGGAAGAGGTAAAAGGAGCTTGAGGCCCAGAGTAGGCTGCAGAGTGAGTTCCAAGCCAGCTTGGTCTACAAAGTGAGACTATGTCTTTTTTTTTTTTTTTGGTTTTTCAAGACAGGGTTTCTCTGTATAGCCCTGGCTGTCCTGGAACTCACTCTGTAGACCAGGCTAGCCTCGAACTCAGAAATCCGCCTGCCTCTGCCAACCGAGTGCTGGGATTAAAGATTTGCGCCACCACTGCCTGGCTGAGACTATGTCTTAAAAATACAAATTCAAGCTTGGCATAGTAGCTTATGCATGTAATCACTTGGGAGGCAAAGCTAGGAAGAGTGGATGACTTCAAAGCCAGTTAAGGCCAGTATAGTAAGTTTCAGGTCAACCTAGGCCAAAATGAGACACTGTTTCAAAAATAACAACAAAAGGGCTAACGAGATGACTCAGCGATTAAGAGCACCGACTGCTCTTCCAGAGGTCCTGAGTTCAATTCCCAGCAACCACATGGTGGCTCACAACCATCTGTAATGGGATCTGATGCCTTCTTCTGGTGTGTCTGAAGACAGTGACAGTGTACTCATAAATAAAATAAAATAAATAAATAACAAAAAATAAGAAACAAAAAAAAAAAATTCCAAAGACAAAAAACAACCCCAATGTATCCAGGAAGTTGACCACACTGCAGGATCTCTGCTCACCTGGCAAAGACTTTATAGGATCAAAAAAAAAAAAAAAAACAAAAACAAAAACAAAAAAACCCTAACATGTCTCGAATGCCACAGGGCTGCCACAGGGCTATACTAGCATCTCAGAGCAGGAATATGCTGAGGCCAGATAGAGTGCCTGGAAGACAATTGCCACTTACCCAAATTCCACTCAAAAGTCCCCTCCCCCAACAAGCCTTGCCTGCTCTAGCAGCTCTTCTGACTAGCAATTACCCCCTTCTGTGGTGTTTTACCTTGTTTTCCTTTTTATGGGCGCTGGGCATGGGTTCTCAGGGCTTTACATCAGCAGTCTATGCCTGAGCTACACCCCCAGCCCAGTGTTTCATCTCCTCACAGCCCTTGCTGGGGTGACTGAAATGCTAGACTAATATGTTTATCCTGGTACTAGACGCAGGCCTCTTGAGGACAGGCCCACCTTGGTGAGCTTTGTGCCTAACTGGCTTGATTGGACAGCAGCTCTTAGCAGAAGGCATTAAGCAGAACCTATCAGATCTATTCCAGTGATTATCCATGACTGCAGTTCTAGGGGTACAGTGGTGGACATGCAGCTGAAACACTCAGACACATAAAATGAATGAATCTTTAACAATTTTCTTTAAAACAAAACACACACACACACACACACACACACACACACACACACACACACACATTCCATTAAGCAGAAACAGGTAGATATCTAAGTTTGAGGCCAAACTGGTCTACATAGCAAGTTCCGGGCCACTGAGGGGTACAGAGTAGACCGTGTCAAAAACAAAACAAATAGACCACATCTGACCATGAAAAGGATCGGCTTCTTGGTGGAGTGAGATTATGTTTTTACTCTGTGTGTGTGTGTGTGTGTGTGTGTGTGTGTGTGTGTGTGTAGACCTTTATCCACTATACCATATCCCAGTCTCTATGCTTCTTCCTTCACAGGAAAACCTTTACTAGCCACTCCACTCCACTCCACTCTTGCCTACCCTGTCACACCCTCACTAGGTGCCTTGTCCCTCGGGACCAACACTAACATTAAAAGAAAAGCCATTTAACCCCACTGAGTCATTTCATGCTTCCTACCTCACCCTGACATTTCAGCAACGGTACATCTCCACTTATTGTCCCCTTCCTGTAACACCACATCTGTCCCAGCCTCTACAGTTTTGACCAAAGATTATTCCTTAGCAGCAAGTATCAGAGCTCTTGAGCCCACATGCATTAACTATCAAAGGGACTCCTGTCTGGTGCAAATGTGAGACCTCCTCTGACACCTTCTAAGAAGGAGATGCAGAAGCACTTATAAATAAAGCTTCAGAGTAAGATCGAGAACCCCGTGGGGTTGTCTAAGTAAGTACGGGGAATCGTGTAAGCCACGGTGCTAGGGGTGGAACTCGGTGGTAGAGCATGTGCTTAGTTAACATGGGCAAAGCGCTGAATCCAATTCCCAGCACCACAAAACCAAACCCAACCATGAAGAGTTCTTAGAAGAAACGGGCATAAAAATGGCTCGATTGCTTCCTGAAGTGCAGGTTAGACATCTGTATCTAGCCAAGAACTCCTTGAAGACCCTAGACACCCCACAATAGAAAAGCAGCAACTGCTCCATCTATTGTTTATGAATGGGTTTATGGTTTGGTTTGATTTTGGGGTTTGGGGTTTGGTTTGGTTTTGGTTTTTCAAAACAGGATTTCTCTGTGTAGCCCTGGATGTCCTGAAACTCACTCTATAGACCAGGCTGGCTTTGAACTCAGAGATCTACCTGCTTCTGTCTCCCAAGTGCTGGGATTAAAGACATGTGCCGCCACCATCTCCTAGCTATATTTATGAATGGTTTTACTTTTATTTTTTAATTTTTTGAGACAGGGTCTAACATAACCCAGGCTGGTCTCAAACTTTCTATGTAGCCAAGGATGACCTTGAACTTCTGATCCCCTTGCCTCTACCTCCCTGGAGCTTGAATGACAAGTTTATGCCACCATACTCAGTTTATAAGATGCTGGGGCTTGAACCTTGGGTTTTGTAAACTAACACTTTACCAACTGAGCTGCATCCCAGCCCCATGACTTCTTTTGAAGATGAGAACTTTATCTGCTTTATTACATTGCTCTGGCACATTAGCAGGATTTCTGGGTGGCTGGAAGCAGAGAGGATTCGACAGCAGAGCAACCGAAGCAATTCACATCTTGAGTCTACCCACCAATATCTGACAGCCAGAGCTTCAGCAGAAAGGTAAGTCCTGGCCACAAGAGAAGGTGAACCCTGCCACAAGAGCATGGTGTCTTGCATGCCACCATGACATCTTCCAACTCCCATATCAGGGACTGCTAGACCATAGTCATTTTGGGTCCTCAGATCTGTTACTTGTCATAATGCAGAAGCCAGCAAACCCCAGGCATCTCCTGTTCCAGCTCACCTTGCCTGGTCAGGGGTGAGCCCAAGGCTCTGAGAAATTCTCAGCTCTGTTACTTAGTAACAGCAGGGTGACTTTAGGAAACTCTGAAGGAAAAAAAGGATGGTTTTCCACACCAAGCCCCGCACTCACTAGCTAAAGAGCCCCATGTGCTGGATGACATGGGGTGCGGTGGGCTGCAGGTTAGATCTGTGGAATCAGAACTTCTTATCACACTAAAACCAAAAATGCCATTGTTGCATTTTATGAGATGGGAGTTCCATTTCCAAGCATTGTTTCTGCATTTGCTGTTTGTGACTGGCTTTAAAGACAATGTTAGCGAACTCATTAAAAGGACTTTCGGGTGCTCTGGTCCATCAGAGGTACTGTGAGCCTAAGAAAGACTTCTCAGTACTGAGGCAGATAAATCTGACATGGAAGATCCTAGGGTCCTCCAGATCCCAAGCAGGTGTAGATGAACAGACATACCTGCACAGCACCCCAATAGGCCAACATCCAGAGCATTATGTGTAAGAATAGCAGAACCGGGGCTGGAGAGATGGCTCAGCGGTTAAGAGCCCTGGCTACTTTTCCAGAGGTCCTGAGTTCAATGCCCAACAACCACATATGGTGGCTCACAACCATCTGTAATGGGATCTGATGCCCTCTTCTGGTGTGTCTGACTGAGCGACAGTGTACTCATACACATAAAATAAATAAATCTTAAAAAGAGAGAGAAAAAAAATAGCGGAACCACCATCTTTGTGACTGTACAGGGGATAAACCCTAATGGCTTGTCTGTCCTCCACTCGTGTTCTGAAGTCTCAAGATATGGAAAGAACGGCAAATACCCAGGCTTTTCTTGGGAAAAATCTGCTCCAAGGCTTCCCCAAAAGACTCTTCTCCCACACTTACCAATGCTCTCCACAAGGCTCCTCAACATCATGTCCCTAAGATAGAGGCTCCTGAAAATGTCTCCTATACTCAGCCACATTATCCTTCTGTTTCTCTCTCATTCAATAGCCCTGTGGCCCCAACACAGTGCCTAGGCCCCCCGCCCCCCACCAAACAGACAGCAAACTTGGTTCTGGGAGAACGGCCACCTCAATTGCCCCTGTCCTCTAGCTAACTGGAGGGAGCTGGGAGCTGGCCAGAGCTTCCAGGTCTCCATGGCCACAAGTTCAAAGTGGCATGAGAAAGAAACTCACAATTTCTACTTTGGGCCCCCCTGGGATTATGTACTAACTAGCCACAAAGGAGGAATCTGCTCCAAAAGGCCTGAACTACACTGCAATCTCTAGCACGGGGTCTTAATTAGAACCCTAGTTTCAAGAAGGTATATTACCTCTCTCTGGTAGTGCACATTAATTGCGCCAGCACTTGTGCGTGTTGGGGGAGTGGGGTCAGAGCATAGCTTTCACCAGATCCCAAAGAGGCCCTTGGTCTAACTCTCAGACTTGGTCTTCTCCATCTCTTAACAGCCCTGAGTTACCCTAACTGCCCAGAGCCTCTGCTTTTCAAGATTGTACCCAGTTGTTTCCTTGTCTCCTGCCCCTTCCAGCAGGAGAGCATGGACAGGCGATTTCCAATCCAACCCTATTGGAGGCAACTTCTGGTGGTCCAAGCAAGCTGCATAAAGGTGCCACCCTCCATTCAAATGGAGGTCCCATTTCACATTTGATCCAGCAGGGGCCAAACTTCATAATGAGATGGCATCTATAAGGAGTCTCCTAGTATCACACACTTCCTTCAAACAGCATAGTTAACTCCATCAGCCTGAAAAGAACAGCAGGGCTGGGAGGCCCAGATCACCTCTTCTTCACCAGAATCCCTTCTTCTCCTGGGCCAGGCGGCTCAGGGTGTTGCAAGGTGTGTTTTCCTGGGTTTTAGGCTACCTGAAGAACAGGTGGAGATCAAGGCACATGGTCTTCTAACAACATCACTTCTAGGGTGTCTCATCACTATACTCCCAATTATCCTCAGCCTCAATTCTTACAATAAGTAAATAAACAAATAAAGGAAATCTAAAATCTCTCTTCCTTAAAACACCCTCTCCAGGAATTTAATAGCAGTATAAATTTCTTGAAGCTAAAACTTTTTATTAAGGGGAGAAAATGGACATGCCCGTGCTGGGGTGCAAAGACACCAACCACTCAGGGAGAAAACCAAGTGCGCGGAAGGAATAAAGGCAAGCCCCGGCCCCCTGGAGCTCAGCGCCCCAGGCACTTAGAGTCCGAGGGGCGGGGGGGGGGGGAGCAGGGGCGGGGACAGCGCATTCTGAACTTTCTCCAGCCGGGTCGCGGAGAGACGCAGCTCCCAGGGGACCGGGTGGGACCAGAAAAGCCTGAGCCGGCTGGTGACCACGGCGAGAGCAGGAAACGATTCTCCCCTCCCCCTAAAAGGAGTTCAGCTCCCAGCCCAGGCCCCCACCTCGCCATCTCCATTCCGGCTGCGCCCCCAAGCCGGCCGGGGCGAAGCCGGGAGGGTGTCCACACAAAGCGGGAAACCGGGGAGCAGAGACCCGGGACAAGCAGGCTTCCCAAGGCCTCGCGTCCCTTCCCCGCGGCGCCGGTTGGCCAGCGACCACCTCTCGGATCGCGGCCCCGGGCTCTGCACGCCCCCTGCGCCCAGGACCGAGGACGAGGCGGGCATTCGCGTAGGGAGGGCGGTCGGGGACCTGCCGCGGGCTCCCGGGCAGCCGTGGCCACCGCACGAGGACTCAAACTCGCGACGGCCCGGCCCTCGCGGCCGCGCCTCGGCGATGCTCCCAGGGAAGGTGGGGCCACCGGGCCAGGGTGGAGCGCGGCGCCCGCGAGCTCGCGCTAGGGGCGGCGAGAGCGAATCGGGGTCTTACCGAGCACCGCACGCGCGTCCGCTCCCGCGGGGCCGCTGGGGCCGGGCGGCGGGGGAGGGGCGCAGTCCTGCGGCGGCGGCGGCGGGTCCGGCTCCGTGGCGCGGCGGCGCGGCTGGGCGCCGGGAGGCGGAGAAAGCGAGGCGAGGCCGGCTTCCTAGCGGCGGGCGGCGAGAAATGCAGCTGTCCCTGCGAAGCTGCCGGCGGGGCCACAAGTGGGGCAGCGCGGGGAGGAGCGGGGCTGCGCGCGCGGCGGGGATCAGGCTGCGACACCCCCAGACCCTCTCCCCAGGACGAGAAGCGGGAATAGGGATCGGGAAGCCAATGCGTTTGGGAGGGATAAGGGGCATCTGAGGACATTGGGACAGTCTCCTCTGTCCATTCCCGTGCCATCTGCACGGGCCGCTCCTCTTAAGGACCGGTGATCTTCCCTTTATGGCCGGGTGCGCTTCGTTTGGGCTCTGCAGTCTTGGGGAGCACCTTAAGGGGTTGTTAAAGCAAGGAGAACTGAGTCACGGGAGATTTGGGGACCTAAACGCAAGGCTAACCTGAAAGTTTGCAGACATATACCAGGAGCCCCAAGTGAGGGCTGCAGAAGGTGTATGAACCTCTGGGCCTTGTGACACCAGGAGTGCGGGGAAAGGGGCAGCTCTGTGGAGTTAGGTTCAGGCAAGGAAATAAAATCAAATATCGAGGCCAGAGGAACTTATGGAGTTGGTGAGGGAAATCAAAGTCATAGCCGGTTCACCCTACAGTTACCACCAACTAACACCTACACCCAACATTACTTCAAGGATTCTGAGCCTCCACAAGGGGTTTCACTAATGGTTTAATAAACGGTGGATCAACTTTGGCTAATTTTCCAAGTTGTTTGGTTTTGTGCACCAATTTGGAGATGAGAAGAGAGAACAGAGGAGATGATTACTAAGACCTGTTTTGAAGTGGAGTTACCTAGGAGGGCTCTAAAGAGGATGAAGGTCAAATCAGCAACATCTTATGAAAAATCTAAACCCTCCACTGGAAGAGCCTGCCCATTTGTGTGTGGAGCCCTACAAACAGCCCCTCTCCGCTTCTGAAGGCTTGCAATCAGCAGGCTTTGCTGAGAAGGCTGGGCATGCTCACTCAAGAGACATCTGATGGTTAAAAACCACAAACCAAGGCCCCGGAGTTTCCATCATTTGCATATCAAGGATAATTTCTTCTTCAGCAAGGTGAAATCTGAGGATACCCTGAGAGAAACCCCACCTCTGAGAATCTCTTGTTCCCCTCTCCCCCTCTGCCTATGCCCCTTCATCCGATTTTAGAGAACTCTCACACTATCCCGGAGTTGGTTCCTAGACCCCGTGTTAAAGATTCTGAATCTGGAGTGCTCCCATGTGGCTGCTGACTCTGAGCTGTCACCGAGTGCTCAGGATTTATCCTCTTGGCCAGTAAAGCCTAGATGATGGCATCGAGTTTGTCACCTTATACTGTAGTGTTAAACTTCACCTGTCACTTTTCTGCTTATTGGCAGAATCTTTCTCTAATCTGTCCCAGTCACTTTGACATTTCAGGACTTGGGGTTGGAGTGAGGGCTACCAATCTGGAGATTTTTCCTGTGTGTGCATGCCTCTGGATTGCTTATAAAATGTTTAAATGTATTTTCATAAAAGTCATTAGCAAAGCCAGCTAGTCCCTGTGATGGGCACCCTTGAAGCATCCTGTCTGTGGGCTTTGCTAATGTCCTTCTCCTTTGTGGTCGATCCCGGAAGCTTTTTCTCATCACCCCCTTCTGCTTCTCATACAGAGAGCAACTTCACTCACCCCTACTACTGTTCCTGAGCACCCAGAGGCTCTGGCCAGGGCTCTCCTGCAACCCAGCCCCTCATATCTGCTGCCTGCCTCAGGTCTCCAGCAGCAGGTCCCTTGGAGACCTCATGGAGGCTAACAACAAACTCAAAACCATTCCTCCCCATCTCAAGGCCACCTCTGGCACGAAGGTTAACCAGCCCAGTCCCTGCCCTCCCTCTTCCCGGGTATTCTACTGCTTTCCAGCTGTAGTTCATCCTTCCTTCCCTTTTCCCTGCTTCTTCCTACAGCGGCCGCCTGGCTCCAAACCCTGTGCTCTGCTCTCCACAGCTGGTGAGAGACCCCTTCTGCTCTCTAGCCAAACTTCTTGCCTGCTTCAGAGGACTCCAGTAATTCTTTCCAACGCCTCCTTTCAAGCCTACTATCACTTCAAGATGCCCCCTTTTAACCAAATCCTATCCTGATCCTGCCCTGCCCACAAGCCATCACCCCAGTAATGTCTTCTCATTTGTAATAGATCTCCTCTAGAAAGGAGACACATATTTCTTACTTGTTCCAGCCTCGTTCGAGCTTTTCTTTTCTGTGGCCTGGCCTTCTTCCCCAGTCATCTCAGGAGCTACACTCAGTGGGAGGCCCTGGCAGGCACCTGGTTGTCTAAACCCATGAGCCTCCTGCTCACCCCGATTCTTGGCTCTGATGCAACCCCAGATGCTATTAAGGTTTCTTTGAAATTCCACCCCACAGATTGTCCACTCCATCAGCCTTTCTTCCCAGCTACCCCCACGCCTCTTTGTGGCCCTTCTCTAGTGCCCAGTCCCTTCTTACTCTTCAACAAACTACTTCCTAGGATGTGTGCACAGAGGTTAATAGTTTTTAGTGGGCACCAACCTTCAAGGCTTCTTTGACCTGCTACATGACTTTGGTCCAGGCACTTAACTCTCTGTGCCTCAGTTTCCTTTCTTGTGCCAATTAAGGTCTAGTTCATTTAATGTATTTGGGTGCTTTCCCTGCATACTTGTCTGTGCACCATGTATGTGCCTAAAGAGGGCATCAGATCCCCTGGAACTGGAGTTACAGATGGTTGTGAGCCATTATGTGGATGCTGGGAATCAAACTCAGGTCCTCTGGAAGAATATTGAGTGCTGTTAACTACTGAGCCATCTCTC
Organism: Rhynchomys soricoides; assembly: GCA_019843965.1. NCBI lineage: Eukaryota > Metazoa > Chordata > Mammalia > Rodentia > Muridae > Rhynchomys > Rhynchomys soricoides. Next base: position 4,223,505 of record JADRCH010000054.1, on the reverse strand, counting down.
CAACCCCACTCATTTACTTCAAAAGACCATGGTGAGAATGTAATTAGGCCACACATTCTGAAATATACAGAACAGTACTTGGCATGCTATGTGCTCAGTGTTGTTAAAAATATATTCCTGCATCTACTCTCTGGTATACTGGGGTGTACCGGCTAGTTTTACATCTACTTGACACAAGGTAGAATTATCAACGAGAGGAGAGCCTCAGTTGAGAAAAATGTCTTCATAACATCTGGATGTAGGCAAGCCTATAAAGGGTGTTTTCTAAACTGGTGATTGATGTAAGAGGGCCCAGCCACAGTGGGTGGTGATCCTGGGTGCTATAAGAGAGCAGGCTGAGCAAGCCATGAAGAGCAGGCTAATAAGCAACACTCACTCTCGCTCTCTCTCTCTCCTTCCCTCTCTCCCTCCTTCTCTCTCTTTGTCTCTCTCTCTCTTTCTCTCTCTCTCTCTCTCTCTCTCTCTCTCTCTCTCTCTCTCTCCCCTCTCTCTCTTCTCTCTCATCTCTGCATCAGCTCTTGCCTCTGGATTCCTGCCCTGTTTGAGTTCCTGCCCTGACTTCCTTCAGTGATGGACTATAGTGTGGAAATGTGAGCCAAAGAAACCCTTTCCTCCTCAACTTCCTTTTGGTCGTGGAGTTTCATCACAGCAATGGCCTCTAAGACACTGGGCCGATGACCTGCCTATCCCTGTACCTCTCTCCTTTCGAGTCTACTGTTTGGAATGTGCAACTGCCATGGGACAGACCGTACGATGGCCATTTCTCCTTCCCATATAGTCAGCATCCCTACATTCTCATTTGCCAAAGTTTCTGTCCTGGATAAAGAAATACACCATTCACTGAGCTATGAATTCCTAGGCAAACCTCACAATAACCTCAGGGCTTTCTGATTTCTGAATTTATTTGGAATTTCTATACCCTAGTTCAGGCTCCCATGACCTTGCCTGCCAACCACACTCCCCAGTGCTAGCAGCTTTTGCTCTGAAGCACAGAGTTGGTGATGCTCCCTGTTGAATATGGTTGGTGACTCCCCATCCTCGGAGGGTGTCTTAGTTAGGGTTTTACTGCTGTGAACAGACACTATGACCAAGGCAACTCTTATAAAGACAACATAGAATTGGGGCTGGCCTACAGGTTCAGAGGTTCAGTCCATTATCATCAAGGCGGGAACATGGCAGCCTCCAGGCAGGCATGGTGCAGGAGAAGCTGAGAGTTCAGCATCTTGTTCCGAAGGCAAACAGAAGACTGGCTTCCAGGCAGTTAGGAAGAGGGTCTTAAAGCCCATGCCCACAGTAAGACACTTCCTCCAATAAGACCACACCTACTCCAACAAGGCCACACCTCCTAATAGTGTCACTCCCTGAGCCAAGCATATTCAAACCATCACAAAGGGTAAAATTTAAACTCAGCTCCAGTTCAGATCTGGAGTGCTACCTTCCTCTGTGTGAAACCTTGATCCCTACCATTAGCATATTTAGGAGGTGATAGAGTGTACTGGCTGGTTTTGTGTGTCAACTTGACACAAGCTGGAGTTATCACTGAGAAAGGAGCTTCAGTTGAGAAAATGCCTCCATGAGATCCAGGTATAGGGCATTTTTTTCCATTAGTAATCAAGGGTGGAGGACCCCTTGCGGGTGATACCATCTGTGGGCTGGTAGTCTTGGGTTCTATAAGAAAGAAGACTGAGCAAGCCAAGAGAGACAGGCAAGCCAGTAAGCAGCATTCCTCCATGGCCTCTGCATCAACTCCTGCTCCTTGACCTGCTTGAGTTCCAGTCCTGACTTCCTTTAGGGATGACCAGCAACGTGGAAGAGTAAGCTGAATAAACCCTTTCTTCCCCAACTTGCTTCTTGGTCATGATGTTTGTGCAGGAATAGAAACCCTGACTAAGACGTAGAGGTCAGGAGGTAGGGCACAATGAATACTCGTTCTGTGACCTTAAAGAGGATAGTGATACTTCTATCCCCTTCCTCTTCTCTTTCTCTCTCCATCCAGGAGATGAGTAGTTTTGCTCAATTCATGCCCTCGCCATGATGTGTCCCTTCATTAAAGTCTGTGAAACAACAGGCACATTGATCATGAACTCTGTGTTAGTCAGGGCTCTCTAGAGAAAGACATCTTAACTCTTAACCCCTTTTTGTTGGAGAATTTTTACATGACCCTAGGTATATAGCTGTACAAAATAGTTATAAAAATCAAATGTTTATTGTCAATAAACAATAAAAATATTTAAGTGATTTTTGGTATGATATAACTTTTACCATTTCTTAAAGGTGAAATCAAAATTGCACACTAGTGAAATGCATGTGCTTGTTTGTTTTTACATAAAGAATCAAATCTTGGCTGAACATTTGCAGGCTCTAGAGCATCTTCAATATTTTTCAGATTTGATATATTGATTTTTTATAATCATCAATGCTGAGAAAATATTTAAATAAATACATAGTACAGGTTGGCAAGGTATATTTAGGGCCATTTCAACATTTTCAGGAATCTGTTCTAATCCCAAGCAAAAATTCACTTAATTTTCTTGAAACAGGGTCTCAACTACATAACTCTGGCTGTTCTGAAATTCACTGTGTAGACCAGATCTACCTTAAACTCACAGACGTCTACCCACTTTTGCCTGCTGAGTGCTGGGATTAGAAGCCGGTGCCATGATGCCTGGTTTCACTTAATACTTTCTATGAAAGTCAAGTCAGCTACTTAAACAGCAATTTTAAGGATCAAACACTCTACTACTCAGCTATTAAAAACAATGACTTCATGAAATTTGCAGACAAATGGCTGGAACTTGAAAATATCATCCTGAACAAGGTAATGCAGTCACAAAAGAATGAACATGGTATGTACTCACTGTTAAGTGGTTATTAGCCCAAAAGTTCGAAATACCCAAGAGTCACTTCACAGCAACAGTAGGGCTGAGTGTGAGGTCCCAGATGGAGGACTTGGAGAAGGGACTGAGGGAGCTGGGGGAGTTTGCATCCCCATGGAGGGAGCAACAGTGGCAACTGGCCTGACCCCTCAATACTCCTGGAGATTGAATCACCAACCAAAGAATACACATGGAGGGACACAAGGTGCTGGCCACATATGCGGCAGAAGAGGGCCTTGTTAGCCATCAGGGGGAGCAGAGGCCCTTGGGCCTGAGGGTGTTAGATCCCCCAGTATAGGAGAATGCCGAGGAGGGAAGCCGAGAGTGGATGGGTGGGTGGGGGAATAGTGCCAGGGGGAGGGGGAGGAAATGGGGAGGTTCCAAAGGGGAGATCTGGAAAGGGGGAAACATTTGAAATGTAAATAAAGTATGAAAAAAATAAATTAATAATAATAATAAAAAGGATCAAACATTCTAACAAATCAAAATAATCTGATCCACATTGGGGAGTGACAAATTAAAACTCTTTGTTTTCCATAATTAAACTGCTTTGTTTCTATAAAAAGAAACTTTGCATATATTAAGAATACTGTAAGTCATAACGTACCATAGTTCTGAATCCCAGCCAACATGTTTATGGGTGTATTAGCTGGTTTTTGTTTTTGTTATTTTCTGTGGTGGCATTGGTGGTGTGAAATGTGTGTGTTGTATGTTCAGAACAAAGTCTCTGGTGAACATGGATACAACATGCATGCTTCCAGAAAAGAAAAAAAAAAAAAAAAAAAGCAGGTTCATTGAGTGTTTGATTGCAAATTAAATTTTGCTCAGAAAAGCTTTTACTATTTCCAAAAATTTTGTAACCTTCACATTCAGTTATGCAACTCAATCTGGGGCTGTGACCTACAGTGTCAGAAGGTGAGCTCCAGACATATAGGGCCAATAAGAATATGTATATGTATTGTTATATATTATATAACATATCATAAAAGGGGAATCACAGCCAGGGATGGATGACCTTTAAACCCAGCATTGGGAGGCAGAGACAAGCGGATCTCTGAGTTCGAGGCCACCCTGGTCTACATAGTGAGTTCCAGGACTGCCAGGGCTACACAGAGAGACACTGTCTTGAAAACACAAAAAATAAAACTAAGATAAAATAATAAAAAAAATTAAAGGGGATTTATTGGGTTGGTTTACAGGGTAGGAATTGGATAATCCAAAAATGGCTGTCTGCACACTGGAGAAACCGAGAACCCAGTAATTGGTCAGTCCCAGAAGTGGGATGCCACAGTAGTCCTGAGGGCATGCACCCAAACCTCTGGGGAGAGTTAATTCTGAAACCATGTTGACAGGCCTGAAATACTGGTGTCTGAGCTCAGCAGCAGCGATGCTTGCTCAGAAAGAAGAGAAGGCTAGCATGCATTCGTTTCCCTCAGACTTCTCTTTGATCTAGGCTGCATTGAGGGTGGGGCTTTCCCTGCAAGCCACCACTGTGTATGTTTGTCTTCTTGGGGAGCATCCTAAGAGATACCCAGGTGTAGACATCTCTTGGTCCAAACCCACCATCACTGACTGGAACCTGGTAAATTGAGCATCCAAATTAACCTTCTTTCTGTAAGGTCTTTCCAGTGTGCCTTTCTACTATTCCCCTGCTTGTCCTATTCCGACCCACCTGCCTGTGCTAGAACCAACTACGGATGCTTGCTGCTTCCATAATGCAACAGGGGATGAGATGGAAGCCTCTGTCTAGACTCTGTCCATGCTAAGCTCAGGCCACTGGGGCATATATCATTATGCATGATATCATTATGCACAACAGCTGGATTCCAGGGAAGACAGCGTGCTTCACTTTTAGGATTCCTTGCCAACGCACTAGCAGTACACAAGAGCAAGCAGTCATGGCTTTGAAAGTGACCGTATCATCCCTGCCATCATGAGACAACCCCCTCCCTTCTTCCTAGCACCACCAAAGATATTAGCAAGGCCTGTGGTAGGCAGAGGATGGGGATGGGTGTGAGTAGGGTGTGTTTGAACACTTGGTCACTTGGATAATCCCATCTCCTTCTACAGCTTGGCCAATTTAATGGAGAAACTAAAGGAGACATGTCAATCACTGGTGACATCACTTGAGGATTTGAATCAGAGAAGCAGTATCTAAAAACAAGGTGGGGGGGGACACTATCCCTTTTAGGGGATAATAACTAAGTGGATAACTGGGAGGGTGCTATTCTAATTCCTGAGAAATACCTGCAGAGCTCCACCATCTTCTCCTGTCGGCACAGGTTGCCCGGTGTATCCAGCTCGGCAGCCTAGAGATGGGAAAGACCAGCAACAGTATAGTTAGTTTCTGCAGAGTTCCCAGGAATAAGGGGAAGTTGCTGTACCTCCCAGACCACTGGCCTGCCAAGCCTGTAAAACATAGTAACTATTTGCCTAAGGACCAACATTTAAAAGAGATTTATTTTTCTTTATGGGTATGCACACATGAGTGCTGGCACCTCTGGAGGCAACAGGGATTGGATCTCCCTGGAGCTGGAGTTACAGGCAGTTATGAACTGACTGGTCCTCAGCAAGAGCCATATTGGCTCTTGACCAGTGAGTCATCTCTCCAGCCCCAGGACCAACCTCTCTTTGTCTCTCTATGTCCCTTTTCTTTCTTTCTTTCTTTCTTTCTTTCTTTCTTTCTTTCTTTCTTT
>JADRCH010000054.1:4139328-4217923 GCA_019843965.1 Rhynchomys soricoides | reverse complement strand
TTTCTTTCTTTCTTTCTTTCTTTCTTTCTTTCTTTCTTTCTTTCTTTCTTTCTTTCTTTCTTTCTTTCTTTCTTTCAGAGACAGGGTTTCTCTGTGTAACCCTGGCTGTCCTGGAACTCAACTATAGACCAGGCTGGGCTCAAATTCAGAAGTTCACCAACTGAGTATTGATGCTAACCCATCTAACTTGGTTTTTTTTTTTGAAGCAGATCTCACTGTGTAGGTTTGATTGGTGTCTAACTCACAGATTGACTGCCTCTGCCCCCTGAATGCTGGGATTAAAGGCACATGACACATGCCTGACTCAGGAATAACTTTTTGGTGTATGGGACAGAATTAGTTCTGGAAGTTTGTTTTTTTTCTAAGATTTAGTTAGTTAGTTAGTTAGTTAGTTAGTTAGTTGTTAGTTTTAGTTTTGTGTTTCTGTGTGAGTTTATGCCACATGGGGATGGGTTTGCTTAGAGGGCAGATGAGGCTGTCAGTTCCCTTGGAGCTGAAGTTACAGATGGATATGAGCCACCAAAACTCATCCAGTGAAGGTGCTAGGAACTAAATGCAAGTTCTATAGAAGAGAAATGCTTTTAACCACTAACTATCTCTCCAACCCCAAGACAAGCCTAGATTGTCCTGACAAAAATAACCTTGTGCTTTTGTGTTGAGTGGCAACAAATCTGACCACCCTGGGTCCCATCTTCTTGCCCACAAGCTGTCCAGCTGGTTCTTGGTAAAGCCCAGGGGTGATTGGGCATACATGAGGAATCCCATGTAACCATTAAAACTGTTTGCGGGGTGCATTTAATGTCTAGAACATTCTGATCTAATGTTTTGAGAAAGATGCTTCTAAAGATTCACTGCAAGATGATCCCATTCATTATCTTCTAGTTAGTTATAAACATAAAAGACTAGACTAGCAAGTCACAACAATCTTCCTGCTTCCGTTTCCCAGGTACTGGGGTTATAGGTGCACATCACTAGGCATGGCTTTAATGTAGTTTTAATGTTTTTCTTTTCTTTTTTTTTTTTTTGGTTAATGGTTTATTTATTTTTTATGTACATTGGTTATTTTGTCTGCATGTATGTCTTTGTGAAGTTAGTGGATCCCCTGGAACTAGAGTTACAGACAGTTGTGAGCTGCCATGTGGGTGCTGGGAATTGAACTTAGTCCTCTGAAAGAACAGACAATGCTCTTAACCACTGAGCTGTCTTTCCAGTCCCAACCTTGAACTTCTGATCATTCAGCTTCAGCACTCTCAGTGTAGGATTATATGTATGTACCATCACGTCAGAACTTGGTGCTTCATCCATGCTTGGCAAGTACCATCCCAAAGGAGCCACATCCCTAGTTCCTGCATAATTATCTTTAACACAGAATGCTTTCACTTAGTTCATAACCACTTTTGTGTTTCTCTCATATGCTCCCACTGAGACCCCAAAAATGAAAAATATGTAGCACTTCCTCCCTCGTGGTACAACTAAGTCTACAGGGAAAGCAGATATGAAGGAACTGGTAACAAATACCACAAAGTGTATGTCACTTGATGACATGTGACATGCATATCTGTGGAGGGCACAGGGAGGAAGTGGTTAGCTCTGTGGAGAGGGAGGGTCCAAGGAAGGTACCTTAGAGGCACTAACTGAGACTTGAGAGACAGAAATGACTGAATAAACATGAGAATATCTCCATTCTGTGCATAACCTGAGTAAGGGCACAGAAGAGAGAGGTTAGGGAACATCTGATGACCAGTGAGTGTGAACTCTGGTTAGATGTGGGTGGATGACGTGTGCACGGGGGAGGGAGGAGGGAGAGCAGCAAAGTGGTCTGTAAGGCAGATGGTTGGTGAACATCAAAGCACATTGGGAAGCCTTAGGAGGATGTGATGGGGAATGGTCTAGAATGTGGAACAAAGGACCAAAATCTATAGCCCATGTGGATGGGGCATCCAGGGCTTTTAAAGAAGAATTTAAAACTGACAGGAATGTTTACTCTGACTTTCCTGAAGACATCAAGAGCTAAGGCAATGAGGCTCTGTACTAGGTAACTAAACCAACTTGGAGGCTAGCATTTGCTACAAGTAATTCACAGACTCAAGAAAAGAGCGTTCTGGTCCCCTGGGTGGAAAGATTCTGCCTGGTTTGTACCTCCTGAACTCCCTCTAGCCACCCAGACATAATAAAGATGAAATGATGGTTAGGCCAAGATACAGGTGCTCTGCTGTACCACCTCCTTGCTGGGTGGCTTAGCCTCCTTTTCTATCCTTCAGTAATTCATTAAATATTTTTAAATTATTTATTTATTTTTATTTCATATGTATTGGTATTTTGCCTTCATGTATGTCTGTATAAAGGCATCAGAACTAGAGTTACAGACAGTTGTGAGCTTCCATGTGGGTGCTGGGAATTGAACCCAGGTCCTTTGGAAGAACAGCCAGCACTCTTAACCACTGAGCCATCTCTCCAGCCCTGGCTCTGTTTTTGTAATCTATAAATGGCAAAGAGGATAGTTTCATCTCGATAGCTTGGAAATAGGAATAATGGAGAATAACCTTTCGTTTTCCTTTTTAAAAGCTTTTAAAATTACATTTATCTATTGTGTGTGTGCATGTGTGTTAGTATGATTGAGCACCTGCACTGATGTGGTCACAGTGTGTATGTGAAAGTCAGAGGTAAACTTAAGCCATCTTGATGGTCCTGATGTTTCTTGAACATTTACAGTGTGTCTGGCTTTGTTTTAAGCACTTAGTCATATGTTAATTAATCTTCAGGGAAAAGCCTGACAGACATTACAGATGAAGGAACTGAGACTCCAGAGCCCAGCACTTCTCTGTGCTTCTGCTGATAACATGAACAGCAAACACACAAAGCTTTTGAGCTGGCAATCACATGGTAACTCGCTGCTCAGTGACCCTGCGGCAGGTACCATCATCATCCCTGTCTCACAGACAAGGAAGCTGGGTACAAAGAGATAAATCATTTGCTGCTTTTTGGCAAAGTCATGGGTAGTTGGGCTGTATAGTTTATTTCTTGCTAGTTTCATATTCAACCACGGATGACTATTCTGCTTTTTGCCATTTTTATTTTGTCCTGAGAAACAATAGTCAAGGCGATCCTTGGCTACTTAGAGAATTTGAGGCCAGCCTGAGGTACAGGAGAACACGGGAAAGGAGGGAGGGAGGGAAGGAGGGAGGAATGGAGGAGGGAGAAACAGAGAGAGAGAGAGAGAGAGAGAGACAGAGACAGAGAGCTAGACAGAGAGACAGAGACAGAAACAGAGAGGAAAGGAGAGGAAAGGAGACAAGACGAGATGAGATGAGACGATAGAGTGACAGTGGGTTGGGTGGATAAGCATTCTTGACCAAGACTTGGGAGCAGGTGCCACAGAGACTATAACACCCTGGAGAAAAGCTCCTTCCTTCTTCGAGGAAAATGGGCGCCTCCCATTCTTGCTTCCTGGAGCTATCTCACTGGTCCTTAAACACTAGTATAAATGGAAAAAAAGTCTTATTCTTTTAGTTTGTTTGTTTTGTTTTGTTTTTTTGAGACAGGAATTCTCTGTGTAGTGCTAGCTGTCCCGAAACTAGTTTTGTAGACCAAGCTAACCTCAAACTCAGAGATCCACCTGCCTCTGCCTCCTGAGTGCTGGGATTAAAAGCTTGGGCCACCATCACTCAGCAGAGGTCTTCTTCTTTTGTGGAAGAACCTCACTTAGGTTGTCCCACATAGTTCCAAAGCAGTGAGTGCCCAAGGAAGTACTCATTCAGCAGATAGTTTTTCATAAGACAAACCAGTCAGGCATAATGGCTCACAACTGTAACTTGACAGTGGCAGAATTACTGAGAGTTTGAGGCCAGTCAGGTCAGCTAAGGCTGGAGAGCAAGACTGTGGAGATAGAGGAAGGAGAGGAGGAAGGAGAGAGGAGAGAGAGAGACCCTCCCCTCCCTGAGTCAGTACTAAACCTTTTGGGACCAGAGGACCCTAAGGAGATGGCAGGACTGGGGTCCTGGGAACCAGCCCCTCAGCTGCCTCCACACTTAGTTTGCAGGGCTTGCTCCTTTTGCCCATGGCACAGTTCAAGTCTGTTGTCTAGGAAAGTGTCATGTTCCTGCAGCTGGTCTTCTGGGGAAGGTCTGGAGTCAGCCTGGAAGAACTGAGACTGGGAGGAGGAGGAAGAAGAAAAAGAGGAGGAAGAAGAGGAAGAGGAGAAGGAAGAGAAGGAGGAGGAAGAGGAGGAGGAGGAGAAAAACTGGTTTCATTTGTGTGTGCATCCTGGATTTGTGTTTTCCTCTAATTGCGTCCTCCTCTCAAGTGTTGGGATTACAGGCATGTGTTCCACAGTCCGTCTCTTTCTTGTGCAGAGATGCCTTGCCCACTGTGGTAAAGACTGAATTAAAGCCAATTTATGTTCATTCGGAGGGAAGCCCAGACGAAGAGTAGGAGTTTCGAATAGTCCTAATGGACCTCCTTCTCATTGTGTATTAGTTGTGGGGAGAGAGGAGAGGAAGGAGGGAGAGAGAGCAAGCTAGGTAGGCACTCTATCAGGATTAATCTCACGTCTGTGGGTCAGAGGGACATTTTGTACTTTCAGCTATGATATCCTGGGGACATTGCCCATGTAGTATTCCAGGCAACAGTGAAGAATGTCATGAGACAATGTTAAGCAAACACAAAATGAGAAACTTTCAAACAAAAACAAAGCAAGGCAGGGATCTGTATATTTTTTTAAAAATTTTTTCTGTGGATTGGTATTGAGTGTGCATGTATGTCTATGCACCATGTGCATGCCTGATGCCTACTGACATCAGAGAGGGCATTGGATGCCCTGGAACTGAAGTTACAGGTGGTCATGAGCTGCCATGTGGGTGCTGGGAATTGAACCCTGGTCCTCTAGAAAACCAAGCAATGTTCTTAACCACTGAGCCATCACTCCAGCCCCCACAGGTGTCTGGAATCTGTATCTTTTTAAAATGTCAGCTATATAATATGTAATGTTCTGGAGGAAAGAAGCTATAGTAATTATTTATGTCTTTGTTGTGATCAAATACCTGCAAAAAGCAACCTCAGTGAAGGTTTTCTTTTGGCTCACAGTTCAGAGGAGCACAATCCATCATGGCTGTTTGTAGAAGGACCAACAAGCAGGGAAGAAAGCAATGATAGGACTTATCTGGCTTCCTCCTTCCTCCCTTTGTTCAGTTGAGGTCCCCAGCTCAAAGGATAATATCATCCACATTCAGAGTCATCTTCTGAAAACTTCCTCATAGAACCAACTGGGTGCCTCACACCCTGTCTGGTCAAGTTGACAATGAAATTAACCATCACAGAAAAAAGTTGGAATACGAGTGACTGGTTAAACGAAGGTATCATATAAATGTGTGAAGTTAATGCCCAGGCTGTGGTGTAAAAGTGTTTAGAAACATACAGAGACCTCTTTATAGGTCACAGCTACGACGTATGAAACCTGGAAAGTCCAGGAAAATAGCAGCAACAAACTAACAAACAAAAATTAGAAGAAGAGCCCTCTGTGGTGGTTCAGGCCCTCAATCCCAGAAGGCAGGAGGAGCAGGAGGATATCAGTGACTCAAGGCCAGGGAAGTTTACACAGCAAGTTCTAAGCCAGACCAGGCCAGGTCTACATAAAAAGTAGTAAATAAATAAATAAATAAATAAATAAATAATGTCCGTGGTGATTTAGCATGAGGAAGAATGTGAATTCCGCAATGCTGGGTAAAAGGTTTTATAGGCGTTTACTGTAAATTTGAAAACATGTCACTCCTGTTTTTATCTTTTTGTTTGTCTTGTTTTGCATTGAGTTTTCCACGCATAAACTCTGCATCATCTTTGTCTCTGGGGTCTGGGATAAGGAGTGAGTTCCAAGGAGCAAAAGCATCGAGCCACATTATAAAGATAGGTAAATGTGAAGGAAAAGCATTTCTAGCACATGGAACAGAATGACCAAATGAAGAAGGTGTGGTAAGTAAAGGGGGGTGCAAGGGTAGCCTAGCAGTCGACCTTCCATGACAAGTCATGGTCTTGTCTGGAGGGCAAAATGTGTTCCTTCACTCCTTGGCAAGGCTGGTTCCCTCGCTTGCTCTCAAAGAATTTGGATATAAGATACATAAGCCGACTCAGCCAGCCGGCCTTAGAGGAGCTAGCGCCGGATTTGGGAAACCATGGAATTGAATTTTGCCTGTCTACGTGGAATGATTACAAACCATCTTGTCAAGTGTAGAAGCGAAGTAGCTTTCCACATACAAGCTTCTGTAGACGCATTTGCCCGCAATCTGTGAATGAGCAAGAAGATAAAACCAACCAATCAGGGCTCACTATACCTCAGCCAATCCCAGCTCAGAGATGTTCTAGGCAGGGCGGGGCTGACGCTCCGAAAGAGTTGTTTGTTGGCCTGGTGCCCCTCCCCCACCGCCCCGGCATTCAATTCTAGGGAAAAAGGAGGCCTGGAAGCCGCCGAGAGGCCGGCAAAGTAGATTAAACCAAAGGTGCAGGCAGAGAACGCTAAACCTGGACTGCTGCAGCCATGGCAACGCCGCATTTGGTTATTGCACTGTGCCCAAGACATCCTAGGAGCACTGAAACTGCCTCAGGAATAAGAGGGTCTAGAATAGCGGTTTTTCAAGCTTCCTAATGTTGCGACCCTTTAATACAGTTCATGTTGTGGTAACCCCCAACCATAACTATAAATCGTAATGTAAATATTTTTGGAGATTGGATTATCAAAGGGGTCCCGACCCACAGGTTGAGAACCACTGGTCTAAAAGGCTGCATGGCCTCTCTCCTTCATCCTACCTGAAAGGGTGGGGGCACTCCCTTTCTTCTTGGGAAAGAAAAGGGAGGCTGCTGTTCCGCAGGTTGGGATTGCTCAGGAGACCTGTACCCCAGTACTCCAGTAGACACGGTAAGGGTGGGGAGGGGAGGGAGAAAGGAATGCCTCCCCAAGATGCACCATACCCAGACAGGTACATAGCCCGTCTCCTGGCCTCTTGGTTCTTTCGGGATTCTAGCATGAACCCCTCGGTCTGCATCTCAAGCTAATCTCTTAACTGGTAGCTTTCCTAACGTGTCTTCCATCACATTTTCTCATTCCTGAGATGAGGCTGAACCACAGTCCAGCCCAAATTGATATCCTCATAAAGGAAGCAGGAAGTAAGAGGGCTGTCGGTGTAACTTAGTGCAGAGCACTTGATCACTATGTATTTGCCTCGATGCCCAGCACTGCCCAAACAAAAGCCAAGCAAGAGGACTAGGTAAAGATAGGATGCATTGAATTTGAGGTTCTGGGTGTTGGTGAGACAGCTCAGCAACTAAGAATTCTGTTCCTCCACTGACCTTGGGTTTGATTCCCAGAACCCATTGGGGTTCTCCAGTTGTAGATGGTCTGTGGTGAGAGATACTACTGGCACTAGGCACACATATATACAAACATACATGCAGGCAAAACATCCATCTACATAAAATAAAATCTTTGAGTTTGAGGTCCCATACTCTGTATCAGGCCTTGCGCTAAGCATTTTATATTCACTTAGATCAAAATTGAACTAGGTCTGTAATTAATGTTACTTGTCAACTTGGCAGAATCTAGAATCATCTGGGAGACAGGCTTCTATGCATGTCTGGGAGGGACTATCCTGATTATGCCAAGGTAGAAAGACCCACCTACTATGAGTGACCCCATTCTCTTTTTTAAAGGTATTTTAAATTTTTAATTATTTTTAATTATATGCACACGTGTTTGTGAGCGTGTGCACATGAGTACCGGTGTTCCCAGAGGCCAGGGATGTTGGATGCCCTAGAACTGGAGGTAAAGGCAGTTGTGAGCTTCCACATGTAAGTGCTGGGAATCAAACTTGGGTCCTCTGGACCCACCTTAGGTGCTCAAAGGTGCTTACTAAGAGAAACTGGACTCTACTCCCCAAGTTCGGTCAGCATTCAGCCCCAAGGGACTCTACTTCACCAACTCAGCACCTGCCTGGGCCAGGCCAGAGGTGGTGAGATTTACAGATGCACATGGGTGTGAATGGTATTCTTTGAAGCTATAAAACACTTTAGAGAAGAAATGGACTGGAAGCTGGGTCAGCCCAAGGTCTGATCACACCTTCTGTCCATAATGAAATGCAAACCTCTACCCTGTATATCCTGGCCTCAGGTTTCTCCAGAGGACCAAATTACAGGGCCCCTAAAGAACAGAAACAGACACACGGGACTGGATCAACTAGCAACTCAGTGAAGTGAAGCTTCCCTTATTCCCAAGACAAAAACATTACAAGGAACATAATTTCTCTAGCTGTATTCAGAATCAATAAGGAGACTAAAGCAACCATCACAGGAAATTTGGAAGTGCCCAAAACTTCTCCATTAAATGAAGTTCAGAATCTTGATTTGCTACTTAGTGATATTGTCATTTGGGTACTTGTCACATCTGCCTTAACCCACCCTCCCCACCCCCCGAGGCTTTACATGACAATTATTGTCTACCCTTGCCTGGCTTATTGTCAGTCCTTAGTGGAGCTGGGTGGCAGGGGTGATTACCTTTCTGTAGTCTGGTGCCTTTCCACCCGCCCTTTCCTTTGGCACCATGGTACCAACCACCCCTCCCTTCCCAGCCCAGTAACAGGAAGTATATACCTGGGAAGGAGGTGCACACCTGGGGAATACTTCAATCATTTTTCTAACATTACAGTGAACTGGGGAAGCTTCTGCGGCATTAAGCAATCCATCATAACAGTTGTGACTGGTTAACTTTAATTTGTCAAAATAAATCTGCAGTATTTTGCATGTTAGTAATACAGTGCTGGTATTGACAGGTAAAATCATCATCCGCGTACATAGAAACCTTCATTTAGGAGCACGCCTTGGGAGGGAAATGAATACACAGTAAAAGGTAGATGCAGGCCAAGCAGCGAGCCCTAGAGCAAGCATAACAGGCTGGATGTCAGATTTGAAGGTTATCTAATACAACTGTTTAGCTGCCAATCTGATAAAGGGAAAGCTCTCCACCAGGTTACAACCAGGAGGGAAAACATACTCTGCCTTTTGTAGAATGGTGGCCGTTGGAGCCTTCGACACACAGTTGAATCAGTTCATCAGCATCAGAACTCAGTTTCAGTTCCAAGACACAGGAGGATTTCACCACACAGCCTGTTTGTACCCCCTCTGCAGTGCCCTACCCTCACCCATCCTTCCTCAACTCTCTCCCTCCCCAAAGAAGACACAACGTGGTTTTATTATTGCAGACAAGCTTCTTAAGTGAATAAAGTATGCATACAAAATAGCATTTTAACTGAAGTCATACAATGAAGTCTCACTCCTGTTTACAATGAATTGATAAAACAATCATTTCTAGTATATATCTTTTTTTTTTTCCTGTAAGAACTAATACTTTCAGAATCTATGACCACGCTGTAGCCTGGGGGAAGGGCCCACACCTGCCCACTTTGAGGACTGCTCCTTGGCCACTGTGGAGGAAGCCTGGGTTGTCTGACCATAAGGACCATGACTGCCAGCACAACAGAGACAAGGCCCAGTGGGCAGAGCACGTGGCAGGAAGTGAGGGTTTCCTCCACATGTGACCACTGCCTCCTGGGTCTCAGCAGTGCCTTTTCTAGGCCTTCCCCCGAGAGCCCTTGCAGGAGCTCACACATAATGATCTACACTTAAAAACAAACCATCTTTCAACTGTGGATAAGAACTGTTGTAACAGAGTCATAGCTACATATTTTTCTCTACATTTTGTTTATTGAGACAAACTAATTAAAAGGCACAAACATAGGGCATGTTTACATGGACATTATAACAAACATATACATTAAAAGTGTAGGAATGTGTTGCCTTCCTGCTAAACAGAAAGTTCCTAAGCTTTATATATACAAAAGTTGTACAATTTAATGTCCTAAAAGTACAAAAGATCATTTATAAAATTATTTTACACTAGGTACTATTTATTTAATTTTTTACTATGTAGTTCATCCCCCTAGAACTGTTTTGTATAATGACACACAGATACCTGTCCCTGATGTAGGAAGTCTGCCTCAGACGCATGGTATTTTGATGTTTGTACTGACACAGTGGGGTAAAAACAAACGGAAGTCATCTGGTGTGACAGTCCTGCATGCATTCTGCAGGGCTAAAACTCATTTCCATATCTCTTAATTGCAAGATTAAAAATGAAAAAAAAACCAAAAAACCCAAAACCTATTGCAATGTAAAAACAGTTACAGTCTCTTGGTTTGAATGGACTCTTCTCTAACACAATGCTTTGAAAACATGAAGTGTGGCATGATGGCGGAAAGAGTTATCTGTTTCCCTAGCTTTTGGTTTCTATTGTATTATGTACAGGGATAAAGCATCCCGCTAAGAAACAAAAAGCACATGTCTCAACGTGCACAATCATTGCAGGGTTTCCATGGAGCATGCAGACAGCTGCCTCCCTGAAAACTCCAGAAAGCGGATACAAGTGTTGCTTTTTTTTTTCCCCCAAAAGGGAAAAAAAAAAGTGATGTCCATATTTACAAAGTTGAACAAATCTGCACAATACTTGATTAAACAGAAGGAGGGGGAAAGATACACTCTGCTTGTTCTGAAGGGGCATACTACCTAGTTAGTGGTTAGAATAAAAACCGTATACAATTTGATAGAAGACATAAACTCCAGTGAGCATCTAACACATCTGTGCCTGCTGTAACATCAACAGACGTTAATTGGGAGAGAGAGGGGCATATCGCATCCCAGTGCCTCCAATGTCTTCCAATTTAAAGCAATAGATTTAAACTGTTCCGAAGTTCTCACCACTCCTGAACTGGATCCACTGACCCATTAGGAGCCTGCTGTGTGCACACCTGACTTCTTCTCAGGCAGCCACGGCCTTTTCTCATCAAAACACAATTTGTTGCTTTTTTTTTTTTTTTTAAAGTTTTTTTTTCTTTTTTTTAAAAAGTCAACTACAATGCTATATTCCATCAGGATTAATATGCTGAGCAATATTTACATCTCCAAATATCAGGTCACAATCCCTATTATATGTTGAAGTTAGAATGATAAATTATCATATGCTTTGCATATCAGAGCTGGTATCACCTTTCCCATAGGGAATGCTGCCTGAAATTAACATATCCCCAAAGGTCAAATGCATATTCTCTGAAATGCATTTTATTATGACAATGCCTCTATTCACGCATACGAATAAAACCACAGACAATGCTACACTAGCTCTCAGTCTGTGGGTTTAGAACTCCAGGTTAAAACCATCCACCTTGTACAGAGGGAAAAACTCTGCTAGTGTTTACAATAAAATGATTCTGTTGTATTAAAAACAATAAAAACAAATAATGCTTTTTATTTTGAAATGGGTTTTATGATTGGTTTTAATTCTGGCATTTCACTTTGCCAGCTACTATCCTGTTTAAACAATGCTGTCAGCTAAAGGGGCTTCTGATTAAACTAAAGTGGTCCAGTGATAAGTTACACATACACCCTACTTTGAAGAACCCCAGCAAAATTGGAGCTACTACACTCTTATTAACTAACATAATAAAACTTCCCAATTTCATAGTCTGCTTTTTGCTTTAATCAACTAAAGGTAAGTTGCTGGTAAATATTTACTTTAACCCAAATTTTAACTTTATAATACTGTTTACCAAGGCGGTGACGTAGGCAAAGCTTGGGGCAAGAAAGGCATACTTTCTACAGGCCTCATTGCTATATTGAGAGGAGCAGCTAATGTCATAGGAGTGGGCAGGTTCATTGGAGATGTGATGGTGACAGGGTGTGCTATATTCACTGGGGCAGTCACAGGGGTGGGGAGGTTGACTGGGGTAGTGAGTGTTAAAGGGGACGTCATGGATAACGGGCTGGTTATAGTTACGGGATGCCCTATGTTCATCGGGCTGGTTATATTAACTGCACTCGAAACATTTACTGGACTTCTCATGCTCATTGCAGCTGCCACTGTGACTGGGTTTGACATAGTCCCAGACGACACAGAGGATGTTATATTGAATGGAGTAGTGAGAGTCACAGGTGTCGTAGCAGCCGTAGAGGTTTGGCACAGGTTGGCAGCTTCTAAAAGGAGAAGACAAAAGGGGGACTTTAGACTCTCAAAACTATAAGCAAAATTCAGCTTCTGAACTAATTTCTCTTAATTAAAAAGAACATTTATTTAATAAATCAAATTACAGTTTCTACCAAGTGATCAAACACAAAGCGAGGACCTCCTGAGCACATCCTGGGCCAGGGACCCCACTCTATGGATCTCCTCTCTGATGCCTGGGAGAATTTGAGCAACTTGTTTAGCCCTAAACTTCTGACTTCAGTTCAGATTTACTTACCTACCTCACAGAGATGCTGAGAGGATCAGTTAACTTCTGCAAGACATTCTGGGGAGCAGAGATTCTAAGTGGGGATAAATGTTCTCACTTCCTTCATGCAGTTCTCCTGAGTTCTATACTTTCCTGGGAAGAGTCAACCACCAGCAGGACAGTGGGAAAGAGCTTGTCTGCACAGAGCTGTGTCAGTGATTTCTCAGAAGGCACACTGTACCTAGCAGAGAGGTGTACTCATGCACACAACATGTTTAGGGCTTCTTAGATGTAAAGCCACATTCTGTTGAGGTTTTAAAAACGGATAAAGAATGATGAACAAAATGAACACTATTTCAGTGTTTGTCTGAGTCAGAGGAGAACTAAATTAAGTAATGTAGTTTGTAATGTTTCTTTTCTTTTCGAGACAGAGTCTCACTATGTAGCCTTTGCTGGTCTGGAACTGGCTATGTAGACCAGGCTGGCCTCAAACTTACAGAGACCTTCTACCTGCCTCTACCTCCCCAGTGTTGGGAGTAAGGCATGCACCACCATGCCTAATTTCTAAAACTGCTTATATTAGGGAAAAGATACTACTCAGTCTTGTCTTCTTCTCCCCTTCGCACCCCCACTTCCCATCCTTTCTAGTGCTGATGTAATTATCTATTTCATGCCCAGTATCATCTAACTGTACACATTACACACATCACTAAAGCAGACCAAGTTGGACTAAGTAAAGCAAGGAAGTCCTGTGGCATGTTAAGGAACCTCAGCCCTTGTTACTCAGCAATGCCTAAATTTAAAAGATTCCTGGGGCTGGAGAGCTGGCTCAGGAGTTAAGAGTACGTTACTCTCGCAGACAACCTGGGTTCTCTCAGCACCTACATGGTGGCTCAGAACAATCTGTAACTCCATTTCCAGAGGATCTAAAGCCTGTTCTGGCTTCTGCTGGCACTGGGCATGCACATGGTACACAGGCATACATTCAGGCAAAACATTCATACACATAAATAATACATCTTAATTTTAAAAAATCCCTAGAAGGTGACAGTCCACCTCACTTCCCCTCAAGAAAACTCAGTACCACTGATCAATATGCCATAAAATGGCAGGAAGGAGACAGTTCTTGGACACCCACTCAAATCTACAGCTGCAGGTGTGCACAGGGTCAACCCGCTTCAGGTCAGTGAGCAAACCTTCCTTGACTGGCATGGCCTTATCTGCATGCTTCACACTACACACTAGGAGTTGCCACACAAGACTGATGATGGAAATGAGCTAGAGAGGCTTCATTTTTTAAAAAAAATAGATTGTTGGGATATTCAATAGAGAAACTGAATTGGAGCCTGGGAAATTTATAAAGTTAGTTTCCTCAATGATTATCTGATTTTTATCCAGGTTTGGGGATTTAAAATTTATCCAGGTATAATATTTAAAGAACACTTCTGGTTGTGTAGATCTCTGGATTTGAGGCTAGCCTAGTCTATAGAGGGAGCTCCAGGACATCTAGGGCTACGCAGTGAGACCCTGTCTCAAAACACAAAAACAAACAAAAAAGTGACATTTCTGATTCACGTTTAGATTTTCATTAGGTTTTCAATATAGCCGTTTCCTCTCTCCCAAACTGTGGTGTTACTAACAGAGCAACTCTAGCTACAAATAGGAACACAGTAGCATTCTGTTTAACGCAGGTCAGAAGATGAGCTGAACAAGTCTTATTGTGCAAAGCAAACAGAACAGAGTGAAATGCAACAGGAACACAAGCGTGCATGGAGTGGGAATGGGAGAAGGCACACGCGCTTTCTGCTTCCTGGGTGATGGTGCCATTGCTGAGGTTCTTCTTATCTCTGCTCAAAGGAAGGCGTTTCTGTCTCGGGTGCCACTTCCCTGCCTCCCCTCCAGTCTTCTTTTCACTCTAGAGGATCAAACTTTTGGTACTGTACATAGAAGGAAAATGTTTACCACTGAACTGTGCCCAGCCCTCAAGCATCCTCTCACTATGACTTCAAACACTTTGACTCCTTCTCTAGTGAAAAATTCTTTCACAGCATTACTTTCACGTACTATACAATTATCATTATTCTCAACATGTACACAAAGTGCTCAACAGCAGAGGTGCAAACATGTTAAGGTAGGGCCAGTCCTTCAAAGGTCTAAAGAAGAGACCAAGAATCAAGACAGCAGGATAGTAAAATCTGAATTACACACCAAATAATCACTGCAGGACCAGCCCTAAGAAATAGAAAGTCAGCTATGAGAAAATGAACTTATCCAAGGACAGCTCATTCATCTCAAAAAGTGGGAATATTCTAAAAATTCAAAAGGAGCCCATGATGGGAATCATGGTGCACTCCTTTAATCCCAGCACATGGGAGGCAAAGGCAGTCCTGTCTCTGTGATTTTGATACAGAGTTCCAGGACAGTCAGGCCTACAGAGAGAGACCCTGTCTCAAAACAAAACAGTGCCCAGCTTTGACTGTATATGTAACAAAAAGTAAATCCACAGGAAGAACAAGGCAGGAAGCACTGAGGACATGCCCCAGTAACAAAGTCCTAAATGGAGGCTCGGTCACCAATAACTAGACTGTACTAAACACTGTCCAGGAAAGCAGCATTGTGAAGCTAGATGCCTACACTGTTGTACCCTCCACTGACATTACCTGGAATACTAAATTTAACATTTCTTGAGCCACACCTAGAACACTAAAAGCCCCTTCTTACCTTTCTTTCTTGCTTTGACAGCTTCTTCCCACAGTCTCAGTGTTTCTACCTGCTTCCCTGGCCAGCTCGTCACATGTTGTTGTTGTTGTTGCTGCTGCTGCTGCTGCTGCTGCTGCTGCTGCTGCTGCTTCTGATTGCTGGTCTCCTCACTCATGCACGCTATTCCAAAGACAAAGTACAAACACTGTGTTTACCTTGAAAAAGTGCAGCCACGTTTCAAATCCAAACCTAGGGGCTAGAGATATAGGTGAGCTGTAACAGGGCTTAGCTAACATGCAGGGTTCCATTCTCAGCATAAGACCCTGTCAAAACAACAGCAAAGAAACCCAAGCCAGGCATGGTGGCACACTTTTAATTCCAGTACTCAGGAGGCAGAGGCAGAAGCAGATGGATCTCTATGAGTTCTCAACCAATCTGATAGTCTACATTGTGAGTTTTAGGCCAGCCAAGACTATCTAGTAAGACCCTGTTCCAAAACCCAACAAACACACCCAAACCCAGATGCTTCGACTCCTTGTGCCTCTGTAACCACTGTCATTTAACTAATAGCTCTTAATATAGTGCATTTTCCTCGCTTGTATCTATATCGAGCAAGACAAATAAGTTCACAAACAACAGGAAGCTAAGGCCAACAAGATGGCTCAGCAGGTAGAAGCACCTGGCACCAAGCCTGATGACCTCAATCCCTGGGACCTATGTGGTGGAAGGAGAAAACCAAATCCCCAAAGTCCCTCTGATCTCCATACTTGCACTACGACATGTGTGTACACCCACTAAATATCATTTTCAACGATCTATAGAACTAGAGAAAACAACTATAAGAAAGAAAATAATTCTTAGCTATATTAAAAAGGAATTATCTTTGAAAAGGGAAGTTGGATGTTAGCATGGGTTCAATATTTAATGATCTACCAAACATATTTATCACAAAGACACACACTAAAAGTAAATTTTCATAAAGTATAGCATGCTAGATAATGAATCCAATATACACACAAAGATGCATAAGTAGATGAGATTAAAACACATTAAAACTAGCCAGGTGTGGTGGCACACACCTTTAAAGTTAGCGCTTGGGAGGCAGAGGAAGGCAGATCTCTGAGTTCCAAGTCAGCCAAGGCTACAAAACAAAACAAAACACATATTAAACCTTCCCATTTATTTAAGCCATTCATGAACATTTATTTATAGAATCTGGCATTTCTGTTGCATGAAATACATATGTAATAGTATACAGAATTATGAAAGTAACTTTCTTCTAGTGGTTAGGGAAATTTTTTAAATAAAAAGCTGGGTAAATTAAGTATTAAATTTTATCGACAAGCCTCTGGAATATTTTGTCTTCAGTTCTGAATTTAAGGCAAGCCAAATATTAAGACCATCAAATGTTATGATACGCCCCCCTCCTAGAGCGAATGGCGTGCGTGCATGCATTTTGACAGAAGAAGGTCTCATGTAGCCCAGGCTGGTCTCAAATTGTCTCTGTTGGTGATGCTAGATTTGAACCCTGATGCTCCCAATTCCATCTCCCAAGTGCTAGGATTATAAGTATGTGCCACCATCCTCGGCTTGTTTATTATTATTGTATTAAATTATACTATATTATTTTGAGATATAGTCTCACGTAGCTCAGGCTGGCCTCAAATGTACTCTATAGTGATCTTGGACCTCTGACACTCCTGTTTCTACCTTTCATGCTCTAGGAGTACAGGTGTGAAGGCCACACTCAGCTGCTGCAAGTCTAAGCACCAGAGCTCTTATCAAGCCTCATAAACAACACCATTGAAAACAGCTGGGAAGAAATTCTGCTCCGTGGTATAATTAGTAGTAGACAAGTATGGAACTAGAAGCAAATGAATGGAGAGTGTTAACACTGTTGTTTGCATACATGTATTTAAAGCACTGTGCCAACACCAATATGGTCTCTCCAATGACGCCTGCTTGCCTATTTTGGTGATAGGAGGAAACAAGAGAAACATTAATACGGTCCTGAGAGCATAGTCACAATTATCTTTGATATATTGAAAAAACCCTAGATTTTCATCAATATGAAACGCAAAAGAATCTGAAACATCACCTACTTTTGCTGATGCCTTGTTTACACGTATTACAGTTGATACTTTGGCTCTGCCCATGTGTCTTTAAGTGGCTGGTGATATACGCTGCACTCAAGAGCTTCCCACAGATGTTACATGATACCTTGCCTTCGTGGCGCACCATGTGTGTCCGTAGTCTGTCTTTGGTGGCAAAGGCAGCAGTGCACGTCTGCATGAGGGAGGAAAACTTTTTTTAAATATAGACTATCCCGTTCAGCTCATTTTAAAGTGCGTATATTTTACACATTACCTCCACCCATATCAGCAAACTGGCTGCACTGGTATAATTTTCATTGCATGTGTTACTGAGAATCATAGATCATACTAAAACATCTGGTAAATATTAGATGCTTCTATTTTGGAGGAAGAAAACATGTCAACACAGAGTAGTGAAAAGATATGAGGCCCATACTCAGTTAAACCTAGATTTAGGGCTGGAGGTGGGGCTCAGTGATAGAGTACCTGCTTCATGGGTTCAATTCCCAGCACTGCAAAGACAAAACAAAACAAAACAAAAGCCTGGATTTAAACTGAGTTGTGCAAATGACTAAGTGGTGCAATCCTGAACAGGACAGCCTATCTGCTGTCTCATGGAACAGGGTTAACAGCTATCACAAAGTTCCTGGCAGATTAAGAGCCTGATACACGCTAGTACTCACTCAATGGCACTTGCATCCTTCCTGCAGTTAGGGTTTTTTTGGTTTTTTTTTTTTGGTTTTTCGAGACAGGGTTTCTCTGTGTAGCCCTGGCTGTCCTGGAACTCACTCTGTAGACCAGGCTGGCCTCGAACTCAGAAATGCCCCTGCCTCTGCCTCCCAAGTGCTGGGATTAAAGGCGTGCACCACCACTGCTCGGCTTAGGTTTTTCTTAGAATTCAAGTCTTGTACTTAATAAAACCAGTCATTAACGAACAACTGAAAGGCCAAAGAACTTCCAGCAACAGACTAAGATCGGGAATACCTAAAACAGTCATTTGATTTAGCAAAATTCTTAACTTTTTCATTACCACAATTTATGTCAAATAAGATTTCTAATCTAAATATATATTTTTTAATTTTTCAATTTGGTAACAGCATACAAAAATCCAGAAAACAGTTATCCCAGTGATAACAGAAAATGCACTACAAAATGATCCCCTTCTTTTGGCTGGAGAGATGGCTGTTGTTTAGGAACAGTGGTTGCTCTTGTAGAGGACCCAGGTTTAGTTTCCAGCACTCACATAGTGGCTCACAAGCAACTCTAACTCCAGTTCCAGGAGATCTGACAACTTCTTTTGCCCGGCTTGGGCACCAGGCATGCACACGGTACATACAGAAGTATGCATAAGGCTAATAGCCATATACATAACATAAAAAACAAATCTTAAAAAAATTACAAAAGGAACTGGTAACATGGCTCAGCAGTTAAGAGCACTGCCTGCTCTTATAAAGGACCCAAGTTCAGTTCCTAGCATCCATGTAGTGGCTCACAACCTTCTGTGACTCTAATTCCAGGATATTTAATACTTTCTAACCTACTCAGGCACGCATATGGTACACAATCATACACTCAGATATATACACATACACATTTTTTTATTTACAAAAAAAAAAAAAAAAAATTCCCCTCTAACACCAAAAATTGCCATTGCTTAAAGAAAGGGAGCTACATAAAATGTAGCTACACAAAAACAATATACTTATAGCAAAAACCATTTTTTAGTATAAAAATAGACTGTCATACATATTACAAAACTAGAATTCCAATGAGCCACATTCACTCCAATCCGTGACTTGAAGACTATTCGAGGAGCATGAGCTTTGACTGGCTCCGACTTGTTGGATAATGTGCACCAAGTGCTATGTGAGGATAAGTCATCTTAACTCTTACTTGGCATTTGAAGGGTCTTTCTGTTGAATGCACATGTTTTACATGACAGCTTAGGTGGTCAGGCCTGCAAAAGAGTTACAAGCAGCAGATGTAATGGAACCCTCAGAGAGAATGCTACTTATGTGACACTGCACCTTGGCAGACTACAGGGAGCATTCTGCAGAAAGCAAGAATTACCTACTCCCTCCACCCTCAGCACAAACCCTTTACCTCTCACATCACAAACACAAACCTTAATCCCTCACCTGTTATTTTTCTTCAGATCATACTAAGTCCTGATTCTTTACAATCACAAACAGTCAGAGTTTTAGTTCCAATACCAGGGGTAACTACCACTGGGTCAACTCTAATAGCTTTTTTTTTTTTTTTAAATGAAATAATACACCTATCAAAAATGGGGAGGGTAGGGGTACAATAGGGGATGATCCTCCTAAAAGTTGCATTAAGATTATCCAAGGTCAAGCTGGAGAGATGGCCCAGAGGTTAAGAGCACTGACTGCTCTTCCAGAGGCCCTGGGTTCAATTCCCAGCAACCACATAGTGGTTCACAACCATCTATAATGAGATCTGGTGCCCTCTTCTGGCCTGCAGGCATACATATAAGCAGAACACTGTATACATAATAAATAAATCTTTAAAAAAAAAAGAAAAAAGAAAAAAGAAAATAATATCCAAAGTCACCCCAACTTTCTTTGATTTCTTTGAATTTGCACAAATTCAAAGTTTCTTTGATTTGCACAATGATCCTTATATCCAGTTCTCCAAAGGAACTAGACATTGGTGGGATATTTGGAGTTATAAGAATCCATGTGCCAAATGAAGGCCTGGAGCTACCAAAGTACCTCTTTAAATGACATAATTGTCAATCACATCAAACCAGAGTTAGACCTAAACACATAATACTAATCAGCAACCTCTTCTAATAATGTAGACCTTGCTTCGCTCATGCATCTTCTCACATAAACCTAAATCACAGACACAAACTGAAGCTCACTAATACCATAATGAAAAAGCAAAGCAAAATGCAGTACCTTGAGAAGCCTTTCCCACAAACACTGCAAGTATAGGGTTTAGTGATGCCTCCTTCATGAGACCTCACATGGTAAGTCATCCGGTCCTTCCTCTTAAAGCGCTGATTACAAATAGGACACTCAAAGGGCTTTTCGTCCGAATGGGAAAGCTTGTGCCGATTGAGGTGGTACACATCCCGGAAGGCCTTCCCACACATCTCGCAGGCATGGTTCTTCTTAACAGGCTTACTGGGTTTCTTGACAGACTGGGGCACAGGCATTGCTGTGGTACTGGCACTGCTGCTGGGGTTGGTGCCCGAGGAAGATGTAGTGACTGTTGACAAGATGCCTGCAATAGTTGAAACCAACGAAGTTCGGCTGCTGTCCCCAGCAATGGTGGAGATAAGGGGAACCACCGTAGTGGGGGTTTTCTTTGCCCGAGACACCAATTTGATCCCTGTGTGGCAGGACTGATGGCGCCTCAGGTGATAGCTGTCCCTGAATGCTTTACTGCAGTAAGTGCACACAAACGAAGTTTTGGGTTTTTCTTTTTTAATCCCAATGGCATCCTTTAATGTTTCTGGTGCAGCCTGAGGTTTCTGAGTAATTGGTATTGGAAGCAATGGTTTCTGATCAGGGGGCTCCACAGCAGAACTCAGGAGGGGCAGCAAGCTGTTCTGTGCTGCCTGCTGTTGGTGATGGGAGGCTTCGTGGGCCTGAAACCAAACATTTACATTTGAGAATTTGAGCATCCACAGTAACCTTAACCATTCAACATGCTCCAGACAGGAGAGCAGAAGAGACAGTCCAGGAGCTGTGAGCTGTTCTCTTGTTCTCTGCAACAGAGCTGCGGAGACTCTCAAGAGCTCTGGGTACAAAACAATAAAAATTGCAGCTGATCAGGATGTTTTTGATGCTACACTGCTAACAGCAATCGTACTTCCAAACCACTGACTCAACAACAAAGGGGTTTCATCAACAAAAGGGTTAGTTGATGAAACCCCTTTGCATTTTGACTGTCAATACAGAAACCAGGTTTAAATAACTTGTCAAAAATAAATAAGTCAATACCAGACTAAGTACTTAACAGTCCCGTAGATTGTGTCAACATACAAACTCTGCATATGGCTAACACAGTCATCTACTGTCTGTTACTCAGGACAGAAAAAACACCAAGTCTCTCCCTTTCTATAAGAAGAAAACTAGTGATTGAGAAAGGGACTGGTAAGCAATGACAGGAATGGAGCTCTGTGGAGACATATACTAGTTATTGAGTTTACTTAGAAAGCTCATCACCTCGGGCTGGAGAGATGGCTCAGTAGTTAAGAGCACTGACTGCTCTTCCAGAAGACCTGAGTTCAATTCCCAGCAACCACATGGTGGCTCACAACCATCTGTAATGGGAACCACTGCCCTCTTCTGATGTGTCCAAAAACAGTGAGAGTGTACTCACATACATAAAATAAATAAATCTTTAAAAAAAAAAAAAGAAAGAAAGAAAGAAAAAAGGAAAAGAAAAGAAAAAGAAAGAAAGAAAGTTCATCACTTAAAGCTACAAAAAGATTTGGCTGAAATGAAAGCTGCCATTTATCAACTGGGAAGGAGGCAAAACACCTGCCAGTTCTTTCTCCTCCACTAGAGTTTGTGTCCTTAACCAACATTAGGAAAAGAAAACCCAAACTGTAAGCACATCCACTTGTTTGGATAAGGTATTAGATAATATATGCTGTCATGATGTGCTTCTCTACTTCAAGACTGGAGCCACTGTTCAGAAATTTTAGAAAACAATGGAAAAAGTTCTTGAAACAGTTCTTCCTAATGTTGTTCTTTACCAACATTATATTTTAAACCCTCGACAGTGACCCCCAGCCCCTATACTTGAGTTCTGTAACCCTAAAAGGATAAAGCTAACAGTTCCACATATTTCAGGCATATAATATCCTAGGAAGAGCCTATCCCACCATCTTTGACACTTCAGTACTTCTTACCATCACACTCTTGATTAGTCACTTGATTAGCTAAGTTGATTAAAGACACAGAAAACAAAACAGCAAATGCCCATGGAAGCTGGCAGTCAGGAACGTGTTCACTTAATGAGAGGTCAGAGGCTATGCCTGGAACCAAAGGGCAGGAAGCAAGGTATCCAAAGGTAGTGGGCTGAATTTAACAATTTTTACTTAAATGTCTTTCAAGCTTTAGAATGATACTCAGAAATTGTAGCAACTAATGGGTTACTGAATTACAGCTCATTTTCCATTTAATTTGTGCAGCTCTTAGAACTTGGGGTCTGCCCACCCAGATGATATCAGAATTTGGACTCTGATCTTACTCTTTTTCCAGCTAAGCAGGATACCCAAGTTTCCATACAGACTGAAAACAGTTAAGAGCTGAAGCTTGCTCAGGATATACAATTTCGAAGGCTAACAGATCAGACGCTTCGGAATGCAAATCTTCTGGACAAAGTTCAACCTTATAACATTTGAGCCATTTTTCAATTCTAAACAACCATTAGTAGGATGAAATACTAAAAGAAACTCCTGTCATTCACCAATTCAGATGTTTGTGCGGTACAAACTGGTTTACAGGACCGTTGATGCTCACTCACAAGGGCCACACTAGGTCCCTATGTCTTGAGTAAAATACTATAGAACCACTAGAAGAATCAGTCTCTGAAGACTGCTAGGAGCCCACACTTCTCCACTGGCTAAGAAAGCCAATTTTCCTCAACTTGTTCTCTGGCGGAGAGTTAAATAACACCCATGGCCTGCCTGCCTTTCAGTGAAGTGATTTATTTCTCAAATATAAGTTCTCAGTAGGCTTTTATTTGACTAGCACCACCACATCAAAGGTTAAATTTCATCTTCTAACTCGAGTGTACAGCTCAAGTTCTGCCCAAGTTTTCCTTTCTCTGGGACTGGCAAACAAACAAACAAACAAACAAAACAAAACAAAACCAACCAACCACCACCACCAACAAAACCAGAAATGTTATTTCATCACCCAGGGTGGTAGGATGTGGATCCATGAAATCTCCGTTGCCAGAGGGTAAAAGATTTTGTACTGAAACCAATTAGCACCCGTGAGTCATCTCTCGAATGTCCTGTAGGAATCATCCATCAGATATTTGAAGAGCTACACTTTCACTTCCCACCATGTTATCTGGTAAGCAGGCAGGTTATTAAAACTTGCTTAAAGATATAAATTCAACATGGTTCTCGGAGACACGGGGTTTAACTCTGCATTTCCCCGGTGGGGGTCACTGAGAACTAGAACTGCGTGTCGATGCCACCCTTTCCATAGGAAGAGCTTTCTTTACTCACTGTCCTCAGCTCTAAATTACAGCTTTTCAAAGATTTCCCCAGCACACACTGCATGTCCAGGATTAAATATGAGCTTTCACATCTCCTCATCAGGTGGAAAAAAATTTTAATACGTTGGCATTAGCTTTATCCCGGAAGAACAGTTTAAACAGCTTTTAACAGTGTTCCCAAAGATGAATCATGGGTTTCTCCTTTACATAAAGAACTTGCTTTGTTCAGCCTCCATCAAGTTCAGATACCCAGTCTAATACTGTTTAAACTACGTCTAAGGCTCATCAGTCCTTTACTGTAAAATGATCATTTGTAAGCTTCTTCTAAAGAAAGCATTTGCCATCTTTGCACCAACCCTCATGCCAGCCAGTTCTGTATTTCTTTGCCAATGCATTTTTTTTTTGTTTTGTTTTTTTGTTTTTTTGAGACAGGGTTTCTCTGGCCCTGGCTGTCCTGGAACTCACTCTGTAGACCAGGCTGGCCTCGAACTCAGAAATCCGCCTGCCTCTGCCTCCTGAGTGCTGGGATTAAAGGCATGCACCACCACTGCCCAGCCTGCCAATGCATTCTTAAATTGGCCATCACTTTATTAACAAGTTCATCAAAGCACAATAAAACCAATACTAGATCATCATGATAAAAGTGGGACGTTCAGGAGTCGCAAAATCTTAAGAATTTCCAATTTTAGTAAGCCCATTTATTTCAATAATTACATAAAATCAACATGCCCACATTTAAAATATATCTCAATAGGAGAAGCCAGATTACACAATGGGTAATTTTGAATTCTCCAATTCCCTATATTTACTCCACCGGGATGGGACCAGATGCTAAGAATATTATCTTTTGAAGATTCTGCATTTCCAAAGGTCTCAAGCGCCCAAGCTAAGCGTTTGGAATTTCACGAAGTATTTAGGAAAATAGCGCAAAAGAGGGAAGCGGGAAGGACACATTTTTAAAACGACTAGCTTCCTAACCTTCCGTTCTGAAGTTTCTGTGTGTGCCCATCTCTATTGCTCATCAACGCATTTGCAAACAGAAAGAAAGCGGGAGTGGGGGGTGAGGGAGAGTTCCAAACAGGGCTCCCGCATTAAAGCGGCAGGGGAAGGGTATGGCTGAAGTATCCGCTAACACTAGCTTTGAAGTTTCTGGCAAAAAGGAAAAAAAAAAAAAGGAAGACGCGAAGACCCCCACACTCCACGAGTGACTCATCTGGGGGCTTTGTAAGAGGACTTTGCGCTCCCTCTCTGCTTCCCGTCGCCCACTGGGCCGGAGCGAACGTTCGAGCGGGCCGCGGAGCAAGTCTAGCGAGACGCGCTCCGGGGAAGGTCGGGCCTGCAGGATTCCCGGCCCCCGCCGCTCCCCGCCCTCGCCCGGCCCCGCCGGCCCGGGGATTCCCCAAGCTCAATGGGACCGCAGGAGCTGGACAGAGGCGAGGGGACCAACTGCCAGGGCTCGCCTAGGACTTGGGCTAAGAAGGGAGAAAAGTTTGCAGAGGGGAACCACGCTCGCAACTCCCCTAGCCGGGTACACCAGAGGGGGCGGCGAGAAGGGGGAGTGGCGGCGAAGCCAGAGATACCCGCTATTCGCGGGATGTGGGAGGAGGGTCAGAAAGTCAACACATAAGCACACACACAAAAAGAGAGGTGACGCGAAAGCGCGAGCGAAAGATGGATGGGGACTCGGGAGCGGGACCCGGGGACCCCCTCGCTGCGCCGCGCGGCCCCGGTCGGGCGCGCAGTGGCCGAGCGGCCCGCGCTACCCAGCCGCCCGGCGCCCTCCTTTCTCTGGGCCGCGGGGTGGTGACAGCGGCCGTCCTCCTCCCTTCCCCTTCGGGGCGGGAGGGAAGGGTGTGTGTGTGCGTGTGTGCTTGGGGGGGCCCGGGTTCACCCCGAGGCCTGCTTCTCCCCCGCACCCCGCGAGGCCGCCTCCTTTCACCTCAGCGGCCGGGCTCCGCCAGAGCGGGCGGGCGGAAAAACAAAGGGGGATTAAGGCCGGGCCGGAGAGCGGAGCCGGGAGGGGAGGAGCGCCCGCCCGAGCCCGGCCCGGCCCCCCTGGCCCCCCGGCCCCCACGGGGCCCCCAGTACCTGGAACAGGAACGCGGTCCAGTTGGCCTCCATGGCTGCGGCGGCCGACCCCCCTCCTCCCCACTCCCCCCGCTCGGGGAGCCTCCTCAGCCGGAGGAGGCGACAACAAAGCGGCGGCGGCGGCGGCGGCGGCAGCGGCAGCGGCGGCTCCTCAACATGGCAGCGCCGAGCGCGGCCACTTCCGGTAACCTCCGGGACGCACCACCGCGGCGGCGAGCGCGGGCGGGGGGGGAGCCCCGGCCCGGCCGCCGCCGCCCCCAGCCGCTCCGACCCCCTCCGGGCGTCCCCGCCGCCGGCGCGCCGCCTCGGAGCTCAGCCAGTGCCCGCGGGCGGTGGGGTCAGGGCGCTCGCGCGGGGGCTGGGGTGGGGCCGGGGGCGGGGATGGGGCGCGGCGTCCCCCCCCGCGGGGGTGTGTGATGCTGCGGTCCGTGGCTCAGGCAGCTGGAGCAGGGGGAGCTCAGGAGAGAAGATGGAGGACGCCAGGGTCTGGCGCTGGCCCGCTGGGCACAGCTGGGCTCCCTCTCGTGACTCTGACTTGGTGCCCAGAGGCGTCGCGTCCCTTTCATACCCCCAGCGGCAGTCAGAGCTCCGGTTGGTCACCTGGCTCTTCAGTCGGCCAAGCACATCAAAGCTTCCACCTAGGAACTAGGGGATGCTGGCTTCTAGTGTCCCCTACCCTCGGTTATTTTCATTCCTAACCAGCTAAGCCCTCAGTGCTCTTGCTATATCGCCATCGCCTTTTGCGTGGTCTTCCAATTTGAGCAGGGAATTCCACTAGGGTACAGCCTTAGATCCTCCTAATGTGGAGGGAAACACTTCCCACTCGCTCAGATGTCATTACTGGGTTATTCTTGGGTGACGGACTGTGCTTCCCCATTCTTCCTTTTCATTCCAGATATAGGAAATTCTACTTGAAAACCCCTCTCCCGCCAGGATTAAAAACAAACAAAAACAAATGAGAAAGTATAGAGACGGAATATTTTAGTCTTTTAGTACATTTTTCAATCCCACAGCACACGCACACACAAGTCAGACTTCTGGTTGGACAGCGTCAGATGTCACTGAGGTGACCCCAGCCTGTTTGCAGTTCCCAGTCTTCTATGTAGGAGTCAGCCACTGCTACTGGTTGGAATCTGTAGATCGTAAGCCCATATGATGTCTTGAATGTTTTCTATCCTTTCCTCACATAGAGGTAGCTACTGTGAATATCAGAGACAAGCTATTATTAAACATGTATCTAGTCCAAGAAATCTGTGGTGGGGAAATGAGGGGGCAGGCTCCATCTATGGTATTTTTATAAAATGGTTTATAAAAAAAAAAAACAAAAAAAAACCTCCTCAGATGGGCATATTATTTCAGGACTTCAACATATTTCAAACTGACTCTTATCCCCTCCAGACAGTTCTAATAAAATATATATCTTCAACTTCTCCCAATATACATATGAATGACCGATCCAAATAGCATAGTTGCAAAATTCTATGGGAACAGCAACTGAAGAGGTATGGTAATTTGATGTTTTTCCAACCATTAAACAAATATATTTCCTCCCACTCTTCCATCAGTCACCAGAATAGGAGAGTCGGGAAATGATGGTCTGGTTCCTTTTAGAGTTGATTCCCCATTAGATACTTCCTGAAGACGTTGGCTATGAAGGAGAAGTCCAGCAGTTTGGATGGATCAGTAGTAGTAACCACCAGAGAACAGGTCAGCCTAAGACAGGAGGGGACAGGAAATGAGTATCTGATATGTCCCTCAACTAAACTGCTACTCGTCCCCTGTGCCTGTCAGTCTTATTTGTTTCAGGAAGCATGTTTACATATACATGTAAACTAAGGAGAGAACTAAGTCGCAAACCCAAGGAACAAGACAAAATATGTTTTTGCTCTGACCTTGGACATAGTATGTTCTTGTATTTTGATTTAATGGATACAAGTCTCTGCTTCTTCCCTGCCTTAGAAGAGGCACCTTCAAGGTCTCTATGTATGTTTGCTCTCTCCTCCAATGTATAGCCGCTTCTCTTTAGCTGCTCTTTCAAACTGTAATCAAAATGAAGCTTCAGGATTATAAAAACTAGTACTTAATAAATATGATTCTTATGCTAATACTGTGGGATTTCTTATACTTAATTTTAGGATCTAGAAACCCCTTCCCCAGCAGTGTTTCTCATAGCACCTCTCGGTAGTGGTTTCCCTATAAACAGGAAGTAGAGCTAGGATTTTAGGGGAAATGGCATCTCTATCCATAAGGTAAAATCAGAATTCCTGATTGTTCCCCCCAGATCTTGACTTAAAAGGAAATTAACCATCTTTTTAAAGTTTACGTTTTACTTTTAATTATGGTGTGTGTGTGTGTGTGTGTGTGTGTGTGTGTGTGTAAAGCAGATTCTCAAGGAGGTCAGAGATAACAAATGTCTGCATACAGTACATTATTAAAATCAGCTTTCAGTGAATGGATCGGTAGTATTACTTTCAGACTAAGTATCTGAACTCTTCAGTATCTACACAAACAAACCAACAATTGAATCTGTATCCATCCCAAACAAGTCAGTTTCCAAATTCACCCTGTTCAGATTCCCCTTTCACCTGAAGCTGTATAACCTGTCACCCACCCAGTTCTAAACAACAAGAACAAAATACCTATCCCCTGTGTGTAGAAAATTCCTAGAATACTCCTAAATGTAACAGCTGCTAGGTAAATATTTTACTGATTCAGTGGTTAAATTGGGGCCTGAAAACTCAGCATGCAGACTGAGGCAATTAATCAGTCCTCCAACTAACTCTGAAAGGGGGGCAGGTTCTCTCTCATAATCTTGACAGAGGTTGAGACCCTGTCTCAAAAAAAAAAAGGAAAGAAAGAAAAAAAAGAAAGGAAAAAGAAAAAGGAAAAAACCTTCAAATTGTCAAGTTAGGAAGTATCCTGTGTGTACTGAAGCACATATGCATACATACACTCATACACAACTACACAGCAAGCAAAACGAAAAAACAAACAAAACCCCCAAATTACAATAAATCAACCAGATTTGTCTAGAGTGGTGGCATAGGCCTACAACTGCTCTACTTAGGAGGCCAAGGAAAGAGTACTGTTGACTAGCCTGGGTTACAGAGTGAGTACAGCTCAGCTGGGGCTGCTTGAGGGGTGGAGAGAAGGGGTAGCAAAAAGTACTGACCATAAAGAACTGTCACCCCTCAACATCAGCTTCAGTACAACCACGAGTGAAAGCATATCCCTGCCAGAAAAAGAGGGAAGGCTTGCCTGGAAGGACAGCAGAAGCACTCTCCTCCCTTCTGCTGGATAGCCACTCTAAAGTGTCACTGCTAGTTGTCTGTTTTAACTGGCAAGGAAAACAATAAAGTTCCCTGACAGCTGAAATAGTCATGAGGAACAAATCTACTCACATGTCTAGAAGAGGCCAGCTGGTATTTGAGAGAACTTGATTTTTACACTTTTACAAAGGTCATGACTCAAGACTTCAAAAACTGAGTCTAAGGTCACAGAAACACACACCTTAACTTTCTGTCAAAAGTTAACAATATACCTATCAGTTTCACCAATAAAGTATATATGTCAAAATGCCAGCTTCCATTTTATTCTTGGATGATACAATGTTCAACAAATAAGGGCTGGGGATACAATTTAGTAGTAGAGCTCTTCTCTAAGCTAAGCAGTGGTGGTACATGCCTTTGATACAAGCACTTGGGAGGCAGAGGCAGGTGAATCTCTGGGGCCAGCATAGTCTACAAAAAGTGAGTCCCAAGGAAGCTGGGTCTACACAGAGAAACCCTATCTCAGAAAAAAACCAAAAAACCAAAAAAAACCCCACCCACCCACCAAAAAAGAGCACTTGCCTAGCATGTGATAAGCCCTAGTTAATCCTCAGTAAGCAACAGTAAGCAAAAAGGAATCTGAACACAAGCAAAATAGCATAGGCCACAGCAGGAAAGGAACTAAGACAGGTCAAAAATACACTAAGTGAAATTCAATACATCTGGAAAACACATCCAAGCACCAGCATTTCTCCTGTGGACACCTGCTCCTTACTGCCCTTAGATGCCCCAGGTCCCTAGAGCAATGGATGACTTAACAGTCCTACAACTGGTGGGACTGATTAAACCACAAAGCTTAGCCTCAGATGTCATCAAAACCTTCAAAGTTGCTTAGAGATGGAAACCCTCTCTGAGCTATGGCTTCTACACCAAATATACTGAGAATAAAGTGAAATTAATCAGTATTGTGCCACCAATCTAAAAATGCTATTCATTGCAATGCCTCTCTGAATGTTTCTATAAAAGTGAAACAAAACTAAGCTTTTTAGTAAACTACCTTTACTTCAACAGTTCTCTTCAGTTTCTCTTCTACTGGGCCAATTAAATTTTCAGTCTGCTTCAGTGGGTTATCCCTCAGAATGGGGAATCACAAAACCAGTCTTGAGGAACCTATGCAAGTTCTCTCTGGGTTAAAGAATTGAACATCAACAACCTAAGTCCTGATGTGACACCAGAAGACTAGTCAGATAAAGATCTGAAAAAGCTATTCTGGTCTAGAAAACAAGCCAACTGAGGGCAACAGAAGACCAGGTAAACCTAAGATCTGGCTCAGCTTCCAGAAGTGAGGATTAACTCTATTATGAATGTTTCTGGAGCTGGAGAGGCAGCTCAGTGGTTAAGAGCATTGTTCTTCCAGAGGTCCTGAGTTCAGTTCCCAGCAACCACGTGGTAGCTCACAACCATCTATACTGGGATCTGATGCCTTCTGGCATGCAGGCATACATGCAGATAGAGCACTCATAAAATAAATCTTAAAAAAAAAAAAAAGTTTATTGACCATAAGTCTCTGAACTATAAGCTACTACATTTTGTTACCCAGTTCAGTCATAAATGATATGAAAGGGCAGGTGCAGTAGTTATTGCTACACAGTGACAGAAGCTGTACTCAGCATCTACCCATTTACTCTTTAAATTGTAAATATGTACCTGCTGTTGTCAAAATATTTGATCCTTAGTTTGTAAGCACATCAGCAACAGGCTCTCAGAGCTCAATCTGAAGAAATTCTAGGAGGACAGGAAAGCTTTTGACTCAATGAACTAGTTACTATGGTACAGAGAAGACTAGCTATTTCTTTTGAAGTACCTATTGTCTCAAAGTATACAAGGCTCTACTCAACTGACAGAAGTTAATTAGCTATCTACTCTCAGGGCCTGACCTAGCCCTCTGCTTTTGTTTTATAATCTATGTAAGGCTTCCTTCCTTACAGCTCTTTCCCTAACTTCCTTTCCTTCCCACCTCCTTTTCACTTTCTCCCCAATTTCATTCAGCACTGAAAGCACAGGGAACAGACAGTAGTCAACCCAAGGCAGTGCATATGCATTACGTATAAAAGCCCACTGCTAGCTTTGTAATACACATTGTTTCTGCTTTTTTGGTATTCACTTTAGACAAGAATGTCACAATGTAGTTATGTTCCTCATATGAAAATTCAGACCAATTTGTTAAACTACATATAGTTTGGAATTGAAAACACCTTAGTGTGTTAGAACTGGTAACTTGGAGAAATTTATCTGTGACCACCTATGTAGGTATACTTAATAAAACTAATGCTAACACCAGAGAAAGCCCCCTTATATGTTCAATACACAACTCTATTTCAATGAAACAATTACTCTGCTCTCTTAAAAACTCTATGTAAGCCGGGCATGGTAGCACATGCATTTAA
This sequence comes from Rhynchomys soricoides, assembly GCA_019843965.1. NCBI lineage: Eukaryota > Metazoa > Chordata > Mammalia > Rodentia > Muridae > Rhynchomys > Rhynchomys soricoides. Next base: position 4,186,814 of record JADRCH010000054.1, on the reverse strand, counting down.
TCCCAGCACTTGGGAAGCAAAGGCAGGCAGATCTCTGTGAATCTGAAGCCAGCCTTGTCTACACAGTGAGTTCCAGGACAGGCAGGGCTATATAATAGACCCAGTCTTTAAAAACAAACAAAATAAGTTAGTACTACAAACCATATGATCTGATATGACTAATAATCTCAGAGAATAACTGAAAATTTAACCTGACCAGTGGTAAGATGGGAGATTCATAGCTGGGAGAGATCCAACACTTGTTTAGCAAGGATAAGAAATTTTGCTTGATCCCCAGAATTGAAAAGGGCATGTGTGTGAGTGAGAGAGAGACGGCTCAGTAGGTAAAGGTACAGTTATTGCCAAGTGTGACATTCTGAGTCTGATCCCTAGGGCTCCCATTAAGAATAGAGGAGAAAACTCCCACTAAGTTGTACCCTGACTTTCCACTTATACTATGGCACATATACATATAATGTAATAAAAAATTTAAAATGGGCTGGAGAGAAGACTCATCAGCTAAGAGCACTGGCTGCTCTTCAGAGGACTGAGGTTCAATTCCCAGCACCCATATCTGACTCACAACTGTCTACAAACCCAGGTGTAGGGAATATGACAGACACCCTTCTGGTCTCTCCAGGCACCAGGCACTCACACAGTGCAGACAAGCAGGCAAAATAACCATACATATAAAATCAAATAAAAATTTAAAACAAAACCAAAAACCTAACAATATGTTTTAGGAGTGTTTTGGAATGGAAACACATTTAAGGGAACTCAAGAAGGGAAAGTGACATCATAAATCTAGCATATCACAACAGCAGTATACTCATACAGTCTCTCCAGCAGCTTGAAGAGTCACCCAGCCCTGGAGGTATCATTTAAAGAAATTGTTTAGACATAAGTCCCCAGTCAGGCCATGATCAGAATTAAGAATAGAAAAATGTATTGAACATTTTGAAAGGCTAGTCAGGACATCTCAAGGACAATCTTCCCAGTTGACATGAATCTTAATCAGTTGTAGGCTGTAGAATGCAAACATTTTGACTGCACACTGAAAAACTGACAAGTTCAATATACCAACTTAAAAACTCACCTATCTCAAATGATAACAATTCAATTTTGGAACAGGCAATGGTGGCACAGGCCTCCAATCCCAGCACTTGCAGAAGCAGGCAGATCTTTGTAATTCCCAAAGGCCAGCCTGGTCTACAGAGTTAGGTCCAGGACAGCCAGGGCTACCTATGCAGAGAAACCTTGTCTCAAAAGAAAAAAAAAAAAAAGCCAAACCAAAACCAAACAATTATAGATTTACTAATATAAATAAATACAGTGTATACTCAGCCAATGTAGAAGCTGGGGATATAGCTCAGTTAGTAGAATGTTTGTTTGCCTAACATCTAAGAGTCCTGGTTCAACTACCAGTACCACACAAACCAGGCGTGGTAAGTCCCTGTAAACCTAGCACTTGAGGGGAAGAGGCAGAAAGATCAAAAGTCATTTTCAACTACACAGCAAATTTGAGATCAGTCTAGAGAGCAGAAGACCCTAATCACAAAAACAAAAACACCAAGTAGGGATCTTTTGACATTTACCATTAGCAGGTTCTTTGGCATCCTACTGCTTTTTATAGGGCTGCTGCCTAGTTACTGAGTGGCTGGCTGGCTAAGTCCAACCTCTGAATGACCTCTTGTCCTTCCATGGGGCCAAAAAAGGGCAAAGGTTTTTCTAAGCTGAGCTGTCTGTGTGCACTGCACACTGTAAAGCCAGGAAGTCAAGCATTTATTTCACTGTCTTGGAGCTGGGCTCTGGGCCAAGGCCAGGGTTGAGAACACAGATCAGACAGCACCATGGGACACCCTGGTGGCATTAAGTAGATATTACAGGTGGTATTCATTTTATTCACTTCGGAAGAAACTCCCAATTGGAGGGGGAGGTCTAGAAAAGAGGAAGACTGGGAGAGAAAGAAAGAGAGCGAGCGATAGAGCGCGCGCGCTAGGGCTTGCAGTAAGCAGAAAACCTGGATGAATGTTTTGGCCCTACCATCTTTAACATCTTTGAGCATTGTTTCTTTAAACTCCAAAATGAAGTTAGACAGCATTTAAAGGAAAAAATTTAATGGAAAAAAAAAAAAGTTAGCCATTACTTTTAAGAGCCATTAAATCCAGGTTTGACAATGAATATCTTAAAGTTTAAGGCCAGATTTAAACGGTGTTGTGATACCCTGTCTAGAATCAAAACAAAACCCACAATGATCATTTATCCATCCTATCCATTTTCCTATTAAAAATATGAACCTGAGGCTACTATTCTAGAAATAAAGCCCATTCTGACCAGAGGAAACATGCATCTCAGATCTAAACTAAGCACACCGTTTGCCTCAGATTTTGCAAACTGGTGTAACTGGGCATCTTGGAAGAAATGCAGAAATTTTAAAAATAGGTCTTACTCAAAACCATCTATGACTCTAGGACAGGACCATCAATTCCGGGGATTCTAACAAGCATACATGTGACACACATACATGCATAGAGGCAAAACATTGACATATTTTAGAGAGACGCCCAAAACAGGCCTCCAAGAGCTACATAGCTGGCAAAGAGCAAATATACATGAAAATTAATCTAAAGAAACTGCATTTAATGAATACATGTGACATAATTAAACAGGCAAAAAGCAGGAATGCTATTAGTTCAAAAAATCCTTCAGCTATTGACTAATCCAGGGATAGTGATTTATTTTAGAGGCTGTATAAGCTCCAGCTGTCCTTAACTTCACTATGTAGACTAGCCTGCCCTGGAGCTCAAAGACCCATCTCATCTACTGCTACCACCATGCCTGGCACTTAGTGGTAGTTTCATCTGAATTTTGTTTAAAGCTTTGCTTTATGTGTATGCCATAAAAGGGTCTCAGATCTCCTGTAGGTGGAGTTACAGGCAGATGCAGGTAGCCTTGAAGGGCATGAAGTGCCATCTTCCTGTGGTCAGATGGAATAATGTTTAAGTTAAAGGAATGGGTTGCTATGGAGATTTGAGTATGAGGAGTTAAATATCTGTATGTATTCTGGGTAGTGTGGCTTCAAGTTAACTGCCTAAGTTTGTTCTTGTTCTATTAGCCTGAAGACTAGTGCCAGGATCCCGAAGTTTTCCAACCCCAATACAACCTTATATGTTTAATGAATGAAAATACTGAGGAATCTACAAGGAGGAAGGACCACTAAATTCACAAGGCTGTATTTTAGGCTTCCTCTGTAAGAATCAAATATGGGGAAAATGAGAAAAAAGAGACTTAATAAAACTACTTAGCTTTGAGATAATACCCTCAATTCCTTAAAAATAAGCTGTCACTGGGCATGGTAGAAGATGCTTTTGATCCCAGCACCGGGGAGGCAGAGGCAGGCAGATCTGAGTTCAAGGCCAGCCTGGTCTAGAGTTCCAGTATAGCAAGCACTAAATAAACTGTCTCAAAAAACAAAAACCAAATACCCCAAAGACTGTCACTGTGTAGCTGTCTGTCTTGCCTTAGCTTCCTAGTGCTAGGATTACAGATATCACCAAATTAAAACCACCTACTAGTGGGTCTCACTGTACAGCTAGCTCATGAGAACCTTGAATTCAAGACATCTTATCTCAGCCTCTGGAATATTGGAAGGCTTGGATTATAGTGTGTACCACCAATCCTGGCTCGTTGAGATATGTGACCCAATGTTAGGAGTTTTATCGTTTCCTGTCAAATTTAAACCTTCAACAGCATAGCATTTGGTTCTTAGAAAATACAATTACTAAAATCCCACAAAGCATGAACATTTAACATATAAAAACATTAAAATAGGGGCTAAAGAGATGGCTTAGCAGTTAAGAGCACTGGCTGCTCTTCCAGAACTACATGGTGGCTTACAACCATCTGCAATGGGATGCAGGTCCTGAGTTCAATTCCGATGCCCTCTTCCGGTGTCTGAAGACATTGACAGTGTATACCCATATAATTAAAATAATTTTTTTTGTTTTTTTTTTTTAAAGGAAAAGTAAATTAAGATTGACTGTGAGAGTGATGTTTTAAGAAGGACATATTTGATATCAGGGATGAAGGCTTTTCACTGAAACCAGGTAGAATCAGTAACAGACCTGGGTACAGACCTTTAGCACAGAGTGCTAAAATGTCTAGCGGAGATGTAAGGCAAACTAACATAACAAATTTCTCCTCTTAACTTCAGCAACCAGATGATTCAAGTGTGCATAATCCCCACACTTGGAGGATTTCAAGTTGAGGACAGCCACATAGTGAGACCTTATCTCAAACAAAGGAAACCCCAAGAACTAGTTAGTCTGGTTCAAGTCAATAGGCATGGTGGCACTGAGGCAAAGATGAATTTGGCTATTAGTTTTCTGGAACTTACTACTTTACCAACTCCAGAGAGGGGGAAAGACCATTTGTTTTAGTTGTAACAGTATCTATTGTACAACTTAACATTTTACATTTCTAGTCTTAAAATGTGATGTCACTCTTAGGTATTCTGTAGCTAAAATGTCTAAGACATGCTAATGTTATTGGTAAAAATAAGTATATGTAAGTGAAGAACTTCACAGACCCTTTTAGGTTTTGACAGTTGAAACAATTCATCGCTAATTGCTCTGGCCTGAAAGTAACCCCCAACTTAACTCATAAGGTCCTAATACCTCAAGAAATAATTTTTGCTATGCCTGACGTTTTAGTAATCTAAACTTAGCCCTTCTTTTACTAAGAGAATCATCTGTGTAATGCCTAGGCTGTCCCTTATCAAGGGACATTAGAGTGGTAAACAGAAAAAGGCAGTATATACCTAGGACAAAGCTCTAAGTTTACTAAAGGAATCACTACAAAGGGAATTCTGGAGTGGCAGTGTGGATTCAGAATGCCTCTCATGTGTTCTCATTACAGACCCAGTGGCCTTCAATTGGCAATCTTATAACAGCTTATCCAAATGCTGTGGTTACTGGTGTATATAATGCTGAAGAGTTCAAACTTGCAGCCCCATGTAGCCTCTAACACAATAAGCAGGGAAATAGCTATTATCTAAATCTGATCAATGTCTTCTCAACTGCAAAAATAATTTGTCCACTTACAACATCCTATCTTCCAAGTGACAAGTTTTTAAGTTTTAGGTGTTCCCACAGCCAAGTTTTATTTCAAAAAGGTGGCAAATTTGTGTCATTAAGTCTGTGGGCTTTGGGGTTTGTTCTGGCAGGGAGTGAGGTGTGGCAATGGTATAAAATTGGGACAAAGAAGCTAATGGTAACAAACTTTCATTCTCAGTAATCTCCAGCTCTTAAAACTTCAGTAAGTAGACATGTTAAAAGAATGGTATTGATTTTTGATCACAGCATACTGCCTACATACAATATAGTTAACTTGACAGGGTTTGGTTGCAAGTTATCTTTATAAGTTTATTAGCAAACCTGAAACATCATTCCTAAATTTGCCAGAGAGAAAAAGCTCTAAAAGTATACTTATTTCCTCTTGTCACTTTTAATTTATAAAGGCTTAGTATCTCTTAAGGTAACCACTACTCAAAACCTACATGGACCCAGAACTGAGAAGGGCATTGCTCATGATTACAGGCAGAACTTACCCAAAACCATCCAACAGTGTGGGTGATCAAATATTGTAAATGGCACTATAGCAAAACTTATTCCTAGATGGGTTTTGTGGCAGAGCTCCCTCTGGTGGCCAACTGATTTTCCCTATCACTTAATAAAAACACTAGAAAATTAACTAAGGCAATCAGGTGAGACACTAGAGTCGTGTTTTTCATAGTACCCTTTAAGTCTCTCACTTTGTAGACCCCCTTCATGTTGATGCCTTAGTTACTGAACACCTAAATGGGTACCTCACAAAAAAACCATGCATGACTTTCCTGTATAACCGCTGACACTATGCAAATGTTGTATATTAAGTTTGAACTTGCAGCTCAGTGATAAACCACTGAGGAGCTAGGTTCATTTCATCACACAATAAAAAGTAGTACTATTCCTCTGCCTCTGAATTAACTGCACAGGGTATCTTCTATTCTATCTTATTTCTGTCGACTGTGAAGCAACAATACCCTTCCTTTGATCACTATAAGCACAACTAAGCTCTGGACTGTCAAAAAGAGTTTTCAAAATTAAAAAACAGTACTCAAAGTATAATGTTAACATCTTTGCTGTAAGGTAAAAAGCATTTCACAATATTTATTCAACATCAACCTTTTTCTCTTCATCATTCCACTTCAATCTTTCTCATAAAAAACCAGAATGGGCAAGGTTCCTTGATAATGTAACGCAGGGCTTAGAAAGATGGCTCACCTGTTAAGAGCACTCATTGTTTTTCCAGAGGACCCAGGTTTGATTCCCAGCACTCAGCAGCTCACAACTGTCCTCTTGCTATTCAAAACACGTGTGGCACACTCACACCCCACTCTTGCAAAACTCTTTTAAAAAGTCTTTAAAAAGCTGGGTGGCAGTACATGCCTTAATCCTAGCAGTCAGGAGGTAGAGGCCAGCAGGGGCTCTTACACAGACACCATCTTGAAGAAAAAAAATCTTAATAAAAACCTGACATCAAAACACCTACCTCAAGAGTACTACACTATATATACACACACACACACAATAAATATATATATATATATATACACACACACACACACACACACACACATACACACACACACTCTGTGGGGATTACCTTCCATGAAGTCTGCTACAGTGTTAACTATGTAGTAATGGAATATATACTGTGTGGGTGACACCTTTTTAGTACCTGATTCAGTCTAAAAGGATGGAGAACTTAAATCTCAATGAAGGTTCCAAAGTAACAGCTTTTTATTCACTCCCAAAAGTACATATAGCAACATTAATCCTCTGCATTGCTAGTACAATTCTACAACTCCTTGCCCACCCAAACTAGAGATATTTGGGATTCATGGTCGTTCAGACTTTACATGAAGATCTTACCACATATACTTCTTATATATCAAACACCTTCAACAATGCCTATGTGACTTTTACATGAATTACACAATAAAGGCATCTATTCTGGCCAGATGTTACATTCAAATGGCTCAATAAAAACAATCTGTGGTATTCAGGTATTGTGGGTTGTCAATCTGTCTTCAAATCATGATGGAAATAAGCCACAAGTGGTTACAACAGAACTCAGTCTAATACTTTCTCTCCTTTTAATACTATTTAAATACATATAATTTATTTCATTTGAATTTCACTACAAGTTTCATATACAAAGCAATAAGGCAAACACCAAAAGTTGACCTTGACCACAGAAAGCAGAAAATAGCACCACCAGCCCTACAAAAGCATGGCTCAGACAAAAAAAAAACCAAGACCTTAGAATTTATCATATTCAACTCCAGAACTGAGATGGGTAGATTAATACACTCAAAATTATTAAAAATATAAAGCTGGGAGGAAAGGAACATTGCAAGTCAGGAGCAATTATTCATTACAAACTTTAGTTTTTAAATCCAGATCCCAAACTAGGTATCAGAAAATGTTTCTTACCTTTGTCTCCAGTAGGATGAGCTGAACAGCAAGATGGGTTATTCAATCAGATGTTATGAAAGTACTTGCTTAAAGAGATTTAAGTGCTTTCTTGGTTAGAAAAACTAATCATAGGTTCCCTACAATATCCTAAGGGAACAGAGGGGAGGGGGGATCAAAGTAGTATTTGTAGTTCCAAAGTGGTATAAATTGTCAGCATGGGTAGAGCCCATTTCCTCCTAAGTCTTACTGTACCTTTTACAAACATGTGCTCACTAGTGTTCAAACACAAGGCTACAGTAAGGCAAAGAATACATCTCATTTTAATCTACAGCTGAACAGAGGCTATTCTTGGTCCTGTTTCCAAAGCATTCAAATAAACCCACATTTGCTTTTATCTAGCTCACTTTAGCCTTTTAATACTACTTTAGTAAACTGGGCATGGTGGTTCATGTCTAATCCCAGAATTTGGGAGACTGTATTTACTTCAGAGTTTTGAGCCCGTCCTGAGATCTACAAAAGTCTAGACCAGAACAGAGGGAGGCGCTCTAGAGGGAAAAAAAAATAAAAAACTTGAAATTTTCCTCTGATCATACAATGTATTTAGAAACACCGTAAATTTCCAATTATACCATGTTTAATTATGCTAATTCCTCATACTTTTAGTTGTACTTTGAATTCTGTAACACAGCTACTTAACCGTTAGGAGTCTAGTACTAAACGCTTTACCTAAAGTGAAATCCTAGTTTTGAACTTAGCTTCTCTTTCAGTTTATAGGGTCATTAAAATGAACAGGTTGAGATCTCATGCAAATTTCTTGAAACCTGTTTTATTATTAAAATTTCTGGTCTCCCCTAAATTTTACATTACATCTGAATAATCTTATCTTCAGCCTGCAACTCAAGGAAACTTAAAGATATAGATATTTCGTGGTACTGGAAAGAGTGGTTTATTTATTCTAACCAGGAGAAAATCACAAGCTTGGAATTTTAAATAAAATTTCCATTCTCTAATCCAAGCAAGATGAAGATTCAGCTTCCAGGGTACCAGTAGAGATACAACAGTAGACTAAGATAGAATTGCTGACTTAATACAGAATTCTGGGGACAGAATACTCTATGGCTGAAAAGATTTACAATACATTGATTTACCCAATAAGCAGTTAATTTGACAGCATACTATCCAAAATTCCAAGAAAAAGATCTCTGTTGTATTCTAATACTTCTGCTAATGTTAATATTGAATTTGAGTTCCACTGAGACTCTCAATGGCTATGTCCAAGCTAAAATTTACTAGCTATCAAACAACTTTGTACAAAAGCCTATTTTGTCTAAAGCATTACCAAAATAAACAGCAACTGTTAAGTTCTTTAGCAAAATATGAAGGATTACCTTCCATACCATTACCCCTACACAACTGTTAGGTATGTAACTGTCTTGCATTCAGTTTATTACCCTCTTAAAACTTCCACAACAGAGACAGTTATTATCATTTATTAGATTAGAATCTTTAATTTACTAACACAAACAGAATCTTTTCGAATTAAATAACTGATACACTAGTTACCCAGTCAAAATTTTACATCAAGAGGAAAAAGGACAACCATGCATCGTTTTTTAAAAAATGTTTATTTTCAAAGAAAAACGGCAATAGCCAATTGGAAACCTACTTATTCTTTAACTCCAATTTTGTTTTCTTTAAATTTAGAAGTGACTTACTGATTTACTATTTTAAACAAACCCCCCCTTTTCCCCTTTAAATGTTTACCATCTACTCGTGCTGAATCCTTCCAAGGAGATTGCTCCAGCGTATATCTCCAGGTCCTCGCTTTGCTCCTTTTACCAAAAAATGCAAAACACAATTCCATCGTGCATCTTAAGGGCTCCAATCGTCAAAAATAGGAAAAAAAAATTCTTTGGAATAGCCAATTAAGTTGAATGAAAAAAAAATCCACACGAATGCGGTTTGGTTGGGGCAGGAAGGAATCCACTCCTATGTTCCTGGTAATCTGATCCCGCTCCATGAATCCTGGTAATTCATCCTCCCTATCCTATCCACATTATGATTTGAATCCAATGATCCAGCTCCAAGGATTGGGATCCAGTGAGCCCTCTCCAATCCAAACCTTTATAACCAGCAAAACCAAAAAAGAGGAGGCAAAATGTTAGATACTGTAACCAAAAAAGGTTTCTGGGGAATGATGAGTTATGTCTGTCATCAGTTTACAGATGTACATCAATAACTATCAAATTCCCCAAAACAAGTTTCTGTATGGTGTTCAGATAAATTTTAGAAACTTAATCACTATAGAGACTAACTGGAAGAAGCACTTTATATTTACAGTTCAACTGATAATGCCAACACTTGTTACTGTACAGGTATCACAGGTTTTGTGGTTGCAAAGTTATGTAATTGAAGTTTACTGGTATTACTACCCACCTAAATCTAAACTAAATCTATTGCTCCCATCTGCAATTTAGCTTGTAAATTAAAGTGTTTTAAACATGAGTCAATTATGAATATTAAAAGGGAAAGTGAGACTTAAAGTATTCCCAACTAGATTATCTACACTAATACGTTGGAATTCTATATTTTGCTGTCATTTTGTCTTTAAAAAATGAAATAACAACGCTCTATCAGTCACACAGAGGACATGCAGATTTAGCAGTATTGATATTATACTCTGTTTGGAAATAGACACCCTGTACCCACATGTACACCAACAGCAGGCCACACATTAACAGTTGTAACTAAGCACTGTGACAAATTAGCCATTCTTCCCACATTAGTCCCTATTAAAACAAAAAGGGGGGAAGGGAGCAAATAACTGTTACAAAATGGGCAATTTTGCCACAATTGCCAAGGTTTTAAAAAGCAAAGCAATTGTAGCTGAGGATAACTGCATAAGATGTTTGCAAGTCTTTTAAGGTAGATAAATTTTTAACCCTCGCCTTTTAGTATAAGGTCAATACTGCCAATTTCATCTGTGACAATAGCACTTGGAGTCATACCATTGCCTCCATTATTGATCTGATCCTCCTCAATCCTCCTTTTGACAATCCTAAAATGATTGAAATGTGCTCCACAATCCTTAATCCAAAGCATTCTTAATCCATCTCTTCAGATATGTCTACAGAAAGACACATGAAAAGCAAGATAAACATAAGAACTTCCCCAAGTAAGATAACCACAAACACCCCCAACATCCCATTTCACACAAACCAGAGCAGAATAGACATTTACATAATATCAGTCTGAAGAGCATGGAAATTAACTGAATTTAAACAATCCTGTCTATGACATCACTTAAAATACAAGTTACCAAAGACATGAGGGGAATGTAGATGTTAGGAGCAAGGGGATATTACACAAGAATGCAATTCAACACTTTAGCCCATTCTGAACAAAACAGCTTGAATTAAAAAAATGAAAAGATTGTACTGAGTAAAGGAAAACTGTATACAACATGGGTTCTACAAAAAGTGTCACCAATCATCTTATGTACGAGAGCGAGATCTGCTATGACGGGGAGAATAGCGTGGTGATCCTCTGCTTCTCCTTGGGGAGTAACTGCGACTCCTGCTGTTGCTTCTGCTACGGCTTCTGCTACGACTACGGCTTCGAGATCGAGATCTTCCATAACTTGGACTTCTGGGCCCATCAACTTTAACCCGGATGTAGGCAGTTTCTCCCTATTGGATAGACAGAACTTTCCATTGAAAGATCTAAGCTTTCACCTGTCTTCAGACAAGCTGAATGAATACAAAGACAGACCAGGTCTCTGGTAATTTACTCGGACACCCTTGCCTGTATCCTTACCTTCAAATTCCACTGTTAAGAAAACTGTATCCAATTCTGGTCAAAAAAAAGAATAAGTGTATAACCTACCTCATGAGATCTAAACTTAGTGTTATCCAGTTTTCGAACTGCATACGTCATATCTTCTTTCCGTACAAACTCCACGACACCAGTGCCATCTCGGTAAACATCAGCATAACATACATCACCTGCTTCACGCATGTGATCCTTTAAGTCCTGCCAGCTTCCACTCGGAGGCAGTCCTGAAAAAGTGATTCCCCCCAACTTAATACTACTTATCCTATCCCACATTAAACGTGTAAAGTACATTAGAACAAAGATTATTTTAAAATACTTAATGATTGTACTTAAGTGTTTCCAGGTAAAGAGCTGGTAAGAGTCAGATCCAGAGTCCAAATTTATTTGTAAAGGATCTTCATTGGCTAGTACTGCAACCTAATTTGGGTAAATCACCACCACAGTAATCTTTATTTACTAAATTCACCCCAAAGACCGAAATAGTTTAAGACCCCGTGTTTAAAACAACAAAAAAAACTTGCAGTTCTCAAACCAGTCACGCGGGAAAAATTTTAACCCGCACGAAGTCAACTCACCAGAGACAACCACTCTGTTTTCAGAACGCCTGGACGGCGGGCCATAGCGGCCTCTCGGTGCTCCGCCGCCTCCACCCCCGCCGCCGCCTCGGCCGGTCCCACGGCCGCTTCGAGGAAACTCTACCCGCAGACGGTAGCCGTCGTAATCGTAGCCGTCGCGACCGTACACCGCATCTTCCGCGTCTCTGCGTGTGATCACAGAAAGCAAAGGGGATGAGGAGGGAGCCGCTGGCAAAACTAACTCACTCGGGAACCCGCGGAGAGCGCACATGCGCACCCACGGTGCCAGAGCCCACATGCGCTGCATAATAGGACCGGCCCCTCCCCCACCCAGAAACACGCCGGGCAGACTCCCGACCACCACGCCAGCCCTCAGCGCCTCAGTTTCCCGCTCCGGGGCTGCGCATGGGCTCTGGGGACGTCCGAGGCGGCCAGCCACCGGAGACAACGCGCCGACTCGGGTCCTTACTCGACTCCTGCAGGGGCGATAGCGCCTCGCTCCCAGCCTCGGACCCCCTCCTTCCCCCATTATGTTAAGGCCTCGGAGCCTTCCCCAACTACTCCAGCCTATCTCCTCAAGGCCGCAAGCCCCACGCTGCCTCACCGCGGGTCCTCGAACTCAACGAAGGCGAAGGGCGGTCCCCCGCGGCGGTTCTTCAGGTCGATGTCGCGGATAGCGCCGTATTTATAAAACACGTCCTCAATGTCCTTGGTTCGGATATCTGGAGGTAGGTTACCCACGTAGATGCGGCAGTCGTTGTTCCCTGCCGGGCCACGAATCACACCACCTCCTGACATGGCGGCGACGAAAAGCGCGGACTCGAAAAGAGGCCTTCCCACCAAGCCTAGCGTACGGCAGAGCGAGCCCTCAGCGGCACCACGTCTCCCGCGGCCGGTCCAAAATGGCGCCTTTATCAGCTCGGCGCACTGATATGGGGGGGAGGGGGAGGAAGAGAAGCCGGAGGAAGCGGCTATTCCATCTCAGTGCGCACGCGCACGAGCGTAACGGGTGCTGAGAAGTACGCTCGCGCACGCGCGACGTCACCCTCCGCACGGAGGGGAAAAAGTCCCTCGCGTCCTGGACTTATGGGATGACTGCCTGGTGGAGCGGCCGGACGTTTGGTAGAAATCACATACTCTGGTTAAAGGGGTTATTATTAATCCCTACTGAGTCCAGGGTGGTCGGTCTCAGGGGTAAACCCTCTCCGGAAGCAGCTCGGCGCTTTAAAAAGATTGGGTGAAACCTAGCCTGCAACCTTGTCCCACCATGCTCCGCGGTGGTAACGGCCTTTGGCGGGAAAGACGCCGGGGGCGGAGCTAGGTGACGCTGGACTGTTGCTCCGGAAACCTGGGCACCTTCAACACTTCGGTGCCGCCGGCAGAGTTGCAGGTGATTCGTTTAAAAGCCTAAGCGGAGCTGTGTGGCTTCTGCTTTTGCGAACCTGCGGTGGGCTGCATTTTAGGCAGTTAAAAAAGTGTCTAGACGGATCCTCCATATCTATCTGAATGAGCTGTGCCTTCAGTTTTTCTCTTCATCCTTTCAAAAGATGAATAAGGAAGAGTGATAAAATATTAATTGCTGGAGACAAGGGTTGCTTCTCAGTGCTGAGATCCGGTTCTGTGCTAGTCTAGGGAGATAACTTTTTTTTGGCGAGATTATCCGAAATAGAATTTTTTGTATTTTGCTTGTTTTGTAATAACGGGAACAGAAGTTAGAGTCTTATGTGTGAAATCACAAGGGTTTTTAGTGTTGTTAAAAATGAGTTCGAATTGTAATAAGAGCAAAACCAAGCTGGACTTTAGTTTGTGTGCCTGCACACTCCGGAAGCTGAGACAAGGAGGATCCATCCTACCCTGTGATACACAGTTCTATTAAAGGTTAGCCCGGGACATGCAGGGAAACCCTTTCTATTAAAAATTTTGAAAAACAAACCTTTTTCTTGTTTGTTTTTGTTTTTTGTTTGAGACAGAATCTCTCTGTACCCCTGGCTGTCCTGGAACTCAGATCCTCCTGCCTTCTGAGTGCTAGGATCAAAGATGAGTCACCACCTCCCGGCCAGAACCTTTCATGATTAGATAAATCATGCATAAGACAGGCGTGGTGGTGCATGCTTTTTAAAGTATGCGGGAAGCAAAATATCAGAGTTCAAGGCCAGCCGGAGCTGTGTAGACCTTATCTCTAATAAATATGCTAAGTCAGATTCCCTCAGTTTAAAGGATGATTCTCTATACTGTAATTTTTAGTTTTTAATTTTTATTTTATGCATATTGTGTCTTGGGGTGATGGGTCATGCCATGGCTCATGTCTGAAAGTCAGAAAATAAGGTGCAGTTCACCACTTGCACCATGTGAGCCCTAGAGATCAAACTGTCAGGCTTTTGAGGAGCAACTTTACGGGATGAGCCTCTATACATTATCATTTATTTACAACAGTCCAAGGATGTAGGGCTGCTTAAAATGAAACCATTAAATATTAAGACTGGCTGGAGAAATCAAGGACAATGAGAATGGGGGAGGGGCAGAAGTGATGTATAAGGTTTCTAGGCGAAATGCCTGAAGAACTTGTTGAGTTTTGGGAGAGCAACTGCAAATTTGACTAGTCTCCCCAGAAGTCACAGTAAAGAAGAGGAAAACACCATATATTTAAATTTTTAAGCGATTTTAAAATATAGTTAAAGGGAAAAACAATTTTTTGTTGTTAGTCATAAAAGCTAGTTGAGATGAATTTTACAGCAAGCATGGGAGCCCACATCAGTAATCCCAGCGCTCAGGAAAAAAGATAACAAGGAAAATATCTCACTGTGAGTCTAGGTTACATGATACCCTGCTTCAAAAATAACAAAGAAAATTACATTTTGTTAATGTCTTAAGTGGACCCCCAAAAATACAAACTCAATTTGAAGTGATCAAAGCTACTTGTTGAAATATGGGGGAAATGAGAAATTTTTGTTTGATTTTGAGTCAGGGTCCCCTTCAACTCAAGCTAGTCCTCCTGCCTCTTAGGACCAGCTTTTTGAAAAGTGAAATTTTTGTTAAATCCTTAAGGTATATATGGGTGGCTTGTATCTGGAGAAGCTGAAGAAAGAAGATATTCCCAGTTCAAGGCTGGGCTGATCTATGGGAAACACTGATTCAAAATCATGGTCTATGTAGTGAGTTCCAGAACAGCCAGGACTGTGTAGAGATGATGTCTTAAAAGGATGGGGGCCGGGGTCCTCAGTTTTTCTATAATTGGCAAAATTGTTACTTAGCACAGTTCTATCATAGAAGGAGATGTTGGGGTAGAGTCTAAGAATAATTTGAATTGAAATACAGATTTCCTAATCACAGTTATTTTTTAAAATGTATATTTTTGACATTTGTGCTAATATTGACCTCTCTGGTGATATCTGTTATTTTTACTACTAAATAAAAAGACAAAAGTCTAAATATTCAACTGTTAACTTCTGGGAAAAATTGACTTGGTTTTTGTTTTAGTAACATATTACTAAAGCTGAAGAAACAGCACATATCTTTGTTCCTTCATCTTTGAAAACTTTAATTGCTCACTGGCTATGAACATGATATTGGTCAATTTTGTGTTATAATAAAATACCTGAGGTTGGGTAACACTTCAGAAAGACTTGTCCAGTTCAAAGACCCATTTCTATGGCTTCTCATGTTGGCATGAGACTAAGCAGTGAGCCTTTTTTAATTTAATTTGTGTGTCTTATTTTGCTTAGTAAAATTATGTTATGGATACTTTTCTCTCATAACTTCATTATCACCAGTAAGTTCACCATTAAAATGAATATTGATTATTTTCTGACTGATCCTTGAAAAAATGTAGAACAGTGAGCAGAATGTTGTTTCCATGGAAACTTGATGTTGCTGTCAGTAGATAGACAATGCTTATAAGGATTGTTTTTCATTTCATGGATAACAAAAGTCACTTTTAAAGCCCAACTAAGACATCTAAAAATACTGTCATAATTTTATTCTAGGACTGGCTTCCTTAATTCTTTGATTCTTTCTGCTTTCTTTTTGGCTGAATTAGCCCATCTTTGTTGTCCCGTTATTAATAACAATATGATTTTGCCAAAACAAAACAAAACAAAAAACCCATTCCTAAAATGATCTGAAACAAAAAGATTATCTTCAGTATGACTTATTCCTGTCTTAATTACTATTCTAGCTCTTGTCTTCTTTCCCTCTTTGTCTTCTAAGGTCAAAATCCATTCAAGTTGAACACTTCCTAGGTGAATTAATTAGGGTTTTTTTTTTTGTTTGGTTTTGGTTTTTTGAGGCAGGGCTTCTCTTTGTAGCTCTTGCTGTCCTTGAATTCACACTGTAGACTAGGCTGGCCTCAAACTCAAAGGTCCACACCTGTTTCTGACTCTGGGATCAAAGGATTACACCACCACTGGTAATTATTTTAATTTTTTTTTTTTTAATGCTGATGAGTCTTTTGTTTTTGTTTTTTTTTTTTTTTTTGGAGATGTGTAGGTAGGTAAATGGCATCTCTTTTCCTACCCTTTTATTTTGAGCCTACATCTGTAAAAAAAAATTTTTTTTTTTTTTTTTTTTGAGATTGAGGTTCTGAAGATGTTGCCCCAGGTAATCTAAAGAGCCTCATCATACCTGGCTGCAGTTTCTTCTTTAATGGGGTAAAAATAAGTGTTTGATATTTTCACTGCTACTTGTTCGTAATCCTGCCAAGAACAAAATTAATTTTAATATAACAGTATTTGTGGTTTTGAAAGTGTGACTTAGTCTCTCTCTTTTATTGTTTTTCAAAGACTTATTTGTTGGTTTTGTTTTAAGTTTTTTTGTTTTTGTTTTTATTTTTCTAGAAAGGGTTCCTCCGTGTAGCTTTGGCTGTCTTGCAACTCACTCAAATCGTAGAGATCCATCTGCCTCTGCCTCCTGAGTACAGGAATTAATGGTGTGTGCCACCACCTCCTGGCTTTGTTTGTTTTTTAAAGATTCATTTCATTTTAAAAGTATATATATAGATATATATATAGATATATATATATCTATATATATATATATCTGTGCATGCTCAAGTACAGGTGCCTGTGGTGACAAGAGAAAAGGCATTGGGTCCTCTGGATCTGGGATTTCAGGAGATTGTGAGCTACCCCAGGGTCCTGGGAACCGAACTTGGGGTCTTCTACAAGAGCAGCACATTCTCTTAGCCACTGAACTGCCTCTCCAGCCCATTTGTTTTTGTTTGTTTGTTTGTTTGTTTGTGTTTTGGTTTTGTTGTTTGACTTAGGGTTTCCTTCCATTGCTGGGAACAGACACCATGACCAAGGTAACTCTTAGAAAGGACAACATTTAACTGGGGCTGGCTTATAGGTTCGGAGGTTCAGTGAGAAGCATGGCAGTGTCCAGGCCTGCATGTCGCTTGAGGAACTGAGTTCTACATCTTGTTCTGAAGGCAAACGGAAGACTGTGTTCCAGGCAGCTAGGAAGGGGGTCTCAAAGCCCGCCCCTGCAGTGACACACTTCATCCAACAATCCACGGCTCCTAATAGTGCCACTCCCTGAACCACACATACTCAAAAACCACATTGTTGTTGTTTTGTTTTTCTACTTTTGTTGTTTTTTGTTTGTTTTCTGAGACAGATTCTCACTCTGTAGATCAGGCTGGCCTCTGCCTCCCAGGTGCTGGGATCAAAGATGTGAGCCACCACACCCAGCTATATTTATTTTTATTTTATGTGCATGCCTATATCTATGCCACATGTGTGCAGTGCCCCTTGAATGCCAGAAGAGGGCCCCTGGAACTGGAGTTACAGCTAACTTTGAGATGCATCCATTTGGGTGTTGGGATTGAACCAGGATCCTCTGCAAGAGCAGCCAGTGCTCCTAACCATCTTTTAAGTAAATAGTTTTGCAGTGCTGATGGTTGAACCCACAGCCTCGGGAATGATAGGAAAGTGCTCTACCACTAGGTTGCATGCCTTTCACTCTTTAATTTTTACAAGTTTTTATCAGCTTATATTAGTTATGGTCTTTGTTGTAACATCTTCTTACTTGTAGGCTATGTGTTTTGATCAGTCACCTATCTGTTAGCCTCATTCATTCCCACTCCTGTGTATCCCCTCTTCCCAACTGAACCACCTTCTACTTTCATGTTTACTTTAAAGATTTAATTTGTATTGCTTTAGCCTGGCAGTGGCGGTGCACGCCTTTAATCCCAGCACTTGGGAGGCAGAGGCAGGCAGATTTCTGAGTTCGAGGCCAGCCTAGTCTACAGAGTGAGTTCCAGGACAGCCAGGGCTACACAGAGAAACCCTGTCTCGAAAAACCAAAAAAAAAAAAAAATTGTATTGCTTTTTAATTATGTGTATATGTGCATTTGTGCCAGGGCCCTAGGAAGCAAGAGACATTGGATCCTCCGGAGGTGGATTTACAAGTGTTTGTGAGCCACCCAGTATGGGTGCTAGAAGCTGAATTTGACTCCTCTGGAAGAGCAGTGCATGCTCTAACCACTGAGCAATCTCTTCAACCCTCATTTATTTTAACATTTATTTTTATTTTTGATGACACAATGTCACTAATCTTATGAGTGGTTGAGTGCTTGCTGTACATCTTGCATGTACATATTGTGACATGCAGGCTTACTCTTGGTGACAGTTCTGCACAGCACCTCTGTGCACTATGAGGACAAGCCAGAGGAATCTTCCACCTCAGTTCAGCTTGATTTCCCTGCCATGGCCAGACTGTATGTGTCCTTAGCAATAGGGTCTTATCATCTCATCTAGTACTGGTAGGCAGCCAACAGCAGTGGCAATGGGGACTTACATGACCAACAACTTGTAAGGAGGTAGCCTGCCTCTGGTCCTAGGGCTTTCATTTATTAGCCTGTGGCTTGTAGGGGCAGTTTAATCCACCCCTGCAAGAGTACCTCCATTTTTTTTTTTTAAATTATTTTTCAGTTAGCATATCAAGACTTAGGTTTCCTCATGGCTTTTTAAATATATCTGTAGCTTTAGTTGACTTTTTTTTTTTTTTTTTCTTATTGAGATAGGGTTTCTCTGTGTAGCCTTGGCTGTCCTGGAACTCACTCTGTAGACCAGGCTGGCCTCAAACTCAGAAATCCACCTGCCACTGCCTCCTGATTGCTGGGACTAAAGACATGTGCTGACACCACCCGGCCCTTTCTTATTTTTTGAACATACTGTAACTTAAGTGAGCTAAGAGTGTCACAACTTTCTACATTTCTGGATTTACTTGCAGAGATTACTCCATGGCTTATACTTAATGAATGACCAAAACAAGGTTAGCAAAGTCCCCTGTGAATTAAGAATGTTTGTTATATTTTTCAGTAATTAGAAAAAGATCAAACAGTATTTTATAGCATGAAAATCAAAATTCATTGTACATGGGTAATTAGGATGAAGCCACACCCCTTCTTTACATATCACATAGGTCTGGCTTCAAGCAACAAAAGCCAAACTGAGTAGTAGCAACCTAGACTGACTGGCTACAAGGCTGAAATATTTACTCTCTGACCCTTTTATAGAAGACATATTCTGAAATCCTGACCAAAAGGAAAATAACTCCTTTTTGTATTTTGCTTAACTCAAATATTCAGTTGTGTCATCCCCTGTCTGTCATGTTGATGTTCTTGTGGGAGATACTCTATCATTCGCTGTAAACATAACATACTGTTTTCAAGTGATGTTTACATGCTTCACCTGCTTCTACTACAGGCTAGTGATAAAGTACTGAGAGCTGTGAGTATAAACTTGTCTGCTCTCTGCCTACCCCATGAGTGGAGGTGGTTCTCTGCCCTAGTCAGGAGCATTTTTTATAATCTAATTGATTAAAAAGTATCCACAACCATCTATCACTGGCTACAGGGGATCCGGTGCTGTCTTCTGGCCTCTCATGGGCATTGCATATGCATAGTGCACAGAAGCACATGCAAGCAAGTGTTCATATGCATAAAACTTAGAAACATAGCCAGCTATATTTCTATATTAACTAGTCCTATAATTAATTTCTCCTTGAGTTAGTACCTATGGGTTTGGTGTTATTCTTTGGGCTCCCCTTTGTTTATTTATAAAGAGGATCCAAGAGCAAACCAAGGTTAGCTTCCCCCAAGACCCTCCAATCTTTCCAGTTTCCCTTTGATTGCCCAGAGATTTTTTTCCCCATAATAACCAGTCACACTTGCCTATACCTTGCTTCTGATATGTATTCTGTTGGTGCTGAAGGTGGATGGTGATTTGATGTATTTATATGTATGTGTCTGTGTGAATATACATATGTGTAGGTGTCTCAAGAAGGCTTGAAGAGGATATCAGATCCCCTGGAACTGGAATTAAAGGCAGTTGTGAGCCACCTGAGATTGGTGCTGGGGACTGGACTTAGGACCTCTGGAAAACGAGCAAACACTCTTAACTACTGAGCCATCTCTCCTCTCCCATCTCCCTCTTTCTTTGTTTCATTTCTTTCTCTTTTTTTTCATCTTAAATTTTAAGAATTAAACTGCAGAGAGATGGCTCAGCAGTTAAGAGCACTGTCTGCTCTTCCAGAGGTCCTGAGTTCAATTCCCAGCAACCACATGGTGGCTCACAGCCATCTATCTATAATGGGATCCGATGCCCTTTTCTGGTGTGTCTGAAGACAGTGATAGTGTAGTCACATGCATATAATAAATCTTTTTTTTAAAAAAAAAAAAGGCAGAGGTGGAGCACACTCACTGCTTTGGAACTATGTCAGACAACCTAAGTGGGGCTCTTCTACAAAAGAAGAAGACATTTGCAGAGTTGGTAGCACACGCCTTTAATCCCAGCACGTGGGAGGCAGAGTCGGGTGGATTGGGTTCAAGGCTAGCCTGGTCTACAGAGAGTTCCAGGACAGCCAGAGCTACACAGAGAAACCCTGTCTTGAAAAAAATAAAAAAAATTTGGACAATGGCAGTAGCACAGTTGCTATAAAGCTGCTTGCCATTCAAGCCTGGCCTCTGACTTAGAGCCCCAGAACCCATAGTGGAAATAGAGAACCAACTCGGGGAAGTGGTCCTTCGACTCCCCATGTGTGCTGTGCATATGTATCGCCACCACCCCTGAACATCATGTGCACACTCAATATCAAATAGTTTTCATTTTATTAATGTCTGTATGTGTATGTCTGTATGGGAATCTTAGGTCATCAGGCTTGTAATGAAAGCACTTTTACCCACAGAGCCATTTCTCTGGCCCTTGTTTTATTTTCTCTGAAGCAGGGTCTCATATAACCTACCTAGGCTAGCTTTATTGTGTTGTCAAAAATGTCCTTGAACTTTTTACTTTAAAAAAAAGAAAAAGATTTCTTAAAATTATGTGTATGGGTTTTTGCCTTGGTGTATGTCTGTTCACCATGTGTGTGCCTGATGTCTTCTAAGTCAAGAAGAGGGCATCAGATTGCCTCAAACTGGAGTTACAGATGGTTGTGAGTCACCCTGTGGGTTCTGGGAATCAAACCCAGGTCCTCTAGAACAACAGTCAGTTCTCTTAACTGCTGAACAGTCTCTCCTGCCCTCTTGCCTCCGGAGTGCTGGGACTAGAGGAGTGTCTTATGTCCAACTCAGATGTTTGCGTTTCTGAGCATTGATACCCTTCCTAACAATCCTATGCCAAAAGTCCCGGCTTGCTCGGACTTGCTTCGTAGTTGGAAGATAACACTAAACTCTTGATCATGATCCCCTACCTCCCAAATGCTGGGAGGTACACGTACCTGTGTATGGACCACCATGCCCTGGTTAAACAGGCCATCTTATCATCACTTGTGATGTTCGTGGAATGTAAGAGTCCCCATCCAATTATTCACCGATTAAATTTCAGTTTGGTTTGGGTTTTGAAACTATTGAACCTAATCCTCTGGCCATCTTCTTCTTGAGGATACTGTTCTTGTGGCCCCAGGTGAACCCAGAGCCTTCTGTGGCCAGTCAAAGCTCAGACAAAAGAATCTGTAAAATCTTTAAGCCATTTGAAGCAAGTATTCAAGCCAAGTTGTTACCACAAAAACATGAACACCCAGATCCTAGAGATGCCTTTTGTTTTGTTTTAAAATAGGATCAAGTTAGCCGGGCATGGGAATGCATACCTTTAGTCTCAGGCAAAGGCAGATGGATCCTTGAGTTCAAGGCCAGCCTGATCTACAGAGCAAGTTCCAGGACATGTTCATCTCTATGGAGAACCAAGAGAATAAAATGTTCATAAAGGGTGGTAGAAGAGTTAAGTCATATGTCATAAAGCTTACAAAGCTTAGGTGACTCAGGCCTAGGAACGTCCTGAGTCAAAGGTTTGCTGGGTATGGTGGTGCATGCCATCAGTCCTAGCACTCGGGAGGCAGAGGCAGGCAGATCGCTGAGTTTGAGGCCAGACTGGTCTACAGAGTAAGTTCAAGGATAGCCAGGGCTACACAGAAAAACCCTGTCCCACAAGCAAACAAAAAACCTAAGCCAAAGGTTTGCTTAAGAAGCATGGTTGATGGGAGAATCCCACAATGGGGTAAGAGTACCTCAAACTTTTTATTTTTTTAAATTTTGTTTTGTTTTTTTTATGTGTGTTAATGTGAGTGCACATGTGTATGCATGTGCTCAGGGAATCGAGAAAAGGGTAACATCCGTTGGAGCGAAGTTAACAAGATCTGAACTCTCATCCTTCAAGGTTGAACATGCTTTCTTTAATTTCACGATGGACAAAAACTGCCTCCTCTTGAACCGGTCAGAGCCAGCTGTCTCCAGGTGTCTATTTCAGTCCTCTGCTAGCCATTTAGTCCTGTGTGGCTGAGGCTTCATGACAAAGTGTTGATGAGTTTGTAAATACTACAACATAACTGTCGAAGGGTTGTATGCGAGGCAAGTCTCGGGAGGAAGGCCAGGTGATCTGGGCCCTTCCTGGGCTCGGGGCTAGAGGCTGTGTTAAGAAGGAAGGTAACCCTTGAGGCAAGGTTAGGGTTAAGGCAGAGATGAGGGACATCAGTCTGGTGGCGGTATGCAGGCTGCATCTGGGGAGGGATGTTCTGAGATGTATGCAGTGGTGACACAGTTGAGTGTGCCAGTAGTGCTAAGTTCCACTCCTGACTTTTTGTTGTTGTGTTGTGTTGTTTTTTCATCACAGGGTTTCTCTGGGTATGTAACAGCCTTGGCTGCCCTGGAACTCACTCTGTAGAGCAGTGTGGCCTTGAACTCACAGTCTTGGCTTTTTAATATTTTGTTTCCCAGTGCTGCATCTATACACATGTGTGTAGGAGCGGGAAAGAAAGGAGCGAACAATAGGTCCCGACCTGTTGCTCAGCTTGGATTCAGATTTTCTGGGACGTGTCTGATGAACACACTGGGCAGCCTTCCAAAAGCCTGACCTCCAGACTACCTTGAATGATTTCCACACTCAATTTCCATCCTCCCTCACCCACCTGCACGCTTCAGCTGAAGGGAGTCCACTTACCCATGCAGTCAGTCGTAAGTACAAAGAGGCCTGTTGACATTACGAACCAAGAAACTGTCGGCACCAAGTGCTCAGCACCCCTCCTACCCAATCCGGGGTTGGATTCCTCCCATCTGGACACATGGAACAGGACCAGTGCTCATGGCTACTTTTATAAAAAGGCTCAGCTGGACATTCTCCATCTCTCCAGTGCAAGGCAAGCTGGCAATCTCCAGCCTTAGCACACCCTCAGAACTGCCTGGTGGTAGTTTCACCAGCTGCAGGCTATGACAAAGGGGCAGGCCTAAGAGATTACCCAAGGTCAGGCCTTTGTCACTGTGGCTGATACATCTGCACTGGAATAAAAATTCAGGCAGACACCATTACTTCTTTTTAAAACTACTTCTATTTATAATTGATAAGGGCTTATTAATCTTTACCCTTTTGGAATGGCTTTTGACACATGTATAACAGTGTTATTACCACAGTGGGGATATATAATTTTTTGTGTGTGTATTGAAAACATTCAAATGCCTCTCTAAAAAAGTTTTGCAGATTTTTTAAATGTGTATGGGTGTTTTGCCTGTGTATAAGTATGTGTGTGGTGTGTGGGGTGTGGGGTGTGGTGTGTGGGGTCTGGTGTCCTGGGAGGTCAAAAGAGAGCATCTCCTGGATCCTCTGGAACTCAGTTCCAGATGGTTGCTAGCTGCCATGTGGGTGCTGGGAATCAAATCATTCTCCTCTAGAAAAGTAACCCGTGCTTTTCTGAACCACTAGGGCATCTCTCTAGCCCCATACCTTTTTTTGTTTTTCTTTTTTTTTGGGGGGGGGAGGAGGGGGAAGGACAGAATCTTTAGTAGCACAGGCTGGTCTCTAAATCAACATGTTACTGAGGATGACCTTGAACTTCTGATCCTCTGTCTCCACCTTCTGAGTGCTGGGATTACAGGTATTTGCTACCAGGTTTATGTTTATTCATTGCTGGGATCAAACCTAGGGCTTTGTGTATGCTAGACTCTACCTGCTCAGCCATATCCTCGCCTGGCACAAGTCATTTTGAAATATTCAGCTAATTGTTATCAAACATTGTCATTATCTTCATAGCCAAATGAACCTCTGAAATTCTGGTCTTTCTTAGTTCCCATAGGTCTGAATACAGTCTCAGCTCCTCAGTGGTATGATCATGAAGATTCCAATGATGACATAAAATTAAGGTTCCTTCCCTGTCTCCTGCTCAAACTGCATATCTAGAAGAAATGACTCTAAAATTTTATTTTTGTTATTTTAATCACATCTGTGTATAGGTATATGTATGTGCACATGACTGCAGGTGCCCAAATGGAATTGGACTCTCCTGGAATTGGAGTTACTAGAAGTTGTAAGCCACCTGACATGGATGGCTACTGGGAATCGAACCCTCATCTTAGAAGAGCAGACAAACCTCGTAGCCACTGAGCCATCATTACTCTCTCCCTGGAAACTGAACTCTGGAAAAAAAAAAAATATATATATATATATATATATTTGGAGCTGAAGAGATGGCTCAGCTATTAAGAGCAGTACCTACTCTTCCAAAGGACCTGAGTTCAATTCCCAGCAACCACATGACAGCTGACAGCTGTCTGTAACTCCAGTTCCAATGGAGCTGACATTCTCATACAGACATACATGCAAGCAAAACATCAATGTACATAAGTATAAAAATAAGTAAATCATTTTAAAAAATGGTTAGGAGACTGGAGAGATGACTCAGTGGTTAGGAGCACTGACTGCTCTTCCAGCGAACCTGATTTCAGTTCCAAGCACCAAGATGACTGCTCACAACCATCAGTAATTCCAGTTCCAGGGGATCTGAAACCTTCTGACCTCTAATGGCACCAGGGTCACATTCATAGACATACAGGAATGTAAAGCACACACACGCACACACACACACATACACATTTGCCTATTTTTATGTGTGTGTATGCCTGAGTTTATATGTACTGCATGTGTGCAAGAGTCCAGAAAATGGCACCGGATTCCCTGGAATTGGAGTTAAAAGTAAGTTGTGAATCACTATATGGGATCTAAAAACTGAACTCAGGTCTGCAAGATCAGTAAATGCTTTTAATCACTGAGCTACCTGAAATCAAACTCTGTTTGGTAGTACCTGATTTTTACCTACTAGGCTATTTCAATGGCCTCTTTAATATTTTTCTTTGTGGTTGTTGTTTTTGTTTTTAGAGACAAAGTTTTTCTGTGTAGCCCTGGCTGTCCTGGAACTCACTCTGTAGACCAGGCTAGCCTCAAACTCACAGAGATCCACCTGCCTTTGCCTCCCTAGTGCCGAGATTAAAGGTGTGAGCCACCACTGCCCGGCTCCCCTTTCCTACTTTTTCCAAGCTGTGGTTTTGGATCCTTGCAGTTTTGCCAGGGGAAAGAAGCACGTAAATTTCCACTTGCTTGTTCCTGGCATGAAGATCTGGCCTTGATGTCTTCTGCACTTGGCAGGTGTTTATTGCTGACACTTCTGTGAGTGCTTTATGTTCTCTCATTACTGGGACCTCAATTTAGGCAAAAATCCTTGGGTCCATTTCTTACTCCTTCAGCCCTAAAAATCTGGCCATGTCTTTAACTGCTTCTGGCCGAGATCTTCTTGTCCCTCCAAGATGCTTTCAGGTAAGACCTGCAGTTATGCCAGATATTAAGGTATGAATAAGGTGGGTCTGGGGTGCTGCGGGCAATCTCATGTATCCCAGGCTGGCCTTGAGCTCACGATGTAGCTGAGTGATTTTGAACTCTTGGTCCTTCTGCTTCCACCTCCCTGAAGCTGCAATTACAGTTGTGAATCATCATGCCTGGTTTATCTGGGACTGAGGATCATGCCAAGGCTTTGTGCATAGTAGGCAAACACTTTACCAAGTAAACCACATTGCTAACCCATATAACTGGAATATGAAATGGCCCCCACAGGCTTAAGTACTGGGGGCTTGGTCACCAGTGGAGGTTTCTGGGAAGTGATTAGATCACAAGGGCATGACATACTCAGGACATTATATGTTTGGTGTGTTCAAAATGTGGTATCATTCCTGGAAGGTGATGAAAGGCAGGTGCCTAGTTGGAAGAAGTAGGTCACTGGGTACACGCTGGGAAGATGTATATCGTCCTCCTCCTTTTCCCTTCTCTCTTCTTTTCCTCATCTGCCATGAGGTAAGTTGGGCACTCTATCACCTGCTCCCGACCATGATGTGCAGCCTCATCTCAGGCCCATGGCAATGAAACCAGCCAGTTATGGACTAAGCCTTGAACAGTTTAAAATAAATTAATCAACCTTTTCTTCCTTAAGTTCTTTTGCTCAAGTTTTTTTGTCAGAACAATGACAACCTGGCTTCCACACCAGGTCAACCTGCCCTGTCACCCAGAATACACACCTTTGCCCCCAAACTCTAGTCCATCCCTCACCATTTCCGTTCCTTGGGTTTCACACCTCTCATTTCCCAAGAGTGGGATGAGACTCAGCAGAATTCTTTCCAAAGAATATCTCACCTAGGGTCTGGGCATCTGGCTGAGTCAATAAAGAGTATTTGCCTAGCAGGTCCAAGGCCCTGAGTTCCATCCCTAGCACTACAAAATCTAGGTGTAGTACATACTTGAAATCCCAGAACTCAGGAGGCAGAGGCAAGAGGGTCAAAACCTCAGATCATGCCGGGTAGAATACAACTTTAATCCCAGCACTTGGGAGGCAGAAGTAGGCAAGTCTTGTAAGTTTAAGGCCAGCCTGGGCTATATAATGAGAACCTGTATGGGGGGGGAGGAGGGGAAGCTCCATGTCATCCTCTATTGGAGGCCGGGTGAAATACATGTGACTGTCAATCAGTCTTTTTAAAAAATTCCCAACCAGAATCTTTCCTCCAATTTTTTGTACCTTAAATATATCCTGACCACCTTGTAAATTCTGTTATTGTAACACTGTATTTTGGAGTTTAACATGTATTTGTTATTCAGCTAAAATGTCTATTTTAATCACATGTGATTGATGTGATGATCACATGTGATTGATGACACATCCTGAAGCACCTTACCATCTACTATTTGGATTTATTCTCAGGTCAGGCCTTCTATGGAAAGGAGACTGATTAGAAGGAGTGAAAGCTGCTGGGTAGTGGTGGTACACACCAGCAGAGGCAGGGGATCTCAAAGTTCAAGGCCAGCCTGATCTGAGTGAATTCCAGAACAGACAGGGCTACACAGAGAAACCTTAGCTTGAAAAGAAACAAGAAGACTGAAAACTTTCATTTAAAGGAAGTTCTGAAAGCCTGGAAGCATCCCTGGATGGTACCTGGGTGAAGGGGAAG
The DNA here is from genome assembly GCA_019843965.1 of Rhynchomys soricoides. NCBI lineage: Eukaryota > Metazoa > Chordata > Mammalia > Rodentia > Muridae > Rhynchomys > Rhynchomys soricoides. The sequence goes on along the minus strand of JADRCH010000054.1, from coordinate 4,159,158 downwards.
GAGCTGTTCCCGTTTCCTGGCAACCCTGCATCCCCGGGGAATGGTGTGAGAAGATGGCAGATACCAAGGGCTATCTTCTCTAAGTGCAGACTGAAATATTGCTGGGAACTTCCCCAATGAAGAGCTGAGCTATACACTAGTTTTGGAAACTTGGGCCATGTAGAACCTGAGACTATCCTTTAGTCCCTCCTGAGCCTTTGTTTCCCAGTTGAGATCTCATGGAGGGCTTCCAGAAAGGTAGGCAACCAGTGCCCAGTGCCGATAGCTGCATTCTGTTTAGTCTGTCTGTTCAGACTTCGGTCACACTGAAGTCAAGAACTCCTGTTGTTTTTCTGCTCTCATGGATTCTCAGATGGGATTGTGTTGCTGTTGGCATGTGTCCATTTGGAATGTCTGTGGGTGTGTATTGGGCATGTTTATCTCTCACACACCTTCCTCCATCCAGCCATGACTGAAATAAGAGACGCCAGTTCTACCCCAGCCTCACCGCACTCCTGCAGAGTAGACCCAAACCCTTAATGTGATTATTTAGGTTCTTTTCCCCAGAATTTTTACTTTTTTGAAACATTGAGCCTACTTCCTTTTGCTTCTGGTTTTGCTGTGACTCAAATACCTATCCCTGAGATTTCTTCCTTTCTCCCATGTTCTCTCAATCATCTCTTCATCTGACTGTCTCTGGGCTTTCAGCTTGCCCTGTGAACTTTTATTCAGTTGCTCGGACAGCGATGGGGAGAAAGCGTAGGCTAGGAAACCCCAGCAACCTTGAGTTAATGCACAGCAGCCTTAAGCTTGGTGATTACTACAATTGTTACTTAGTGGAGAAGTACGCCATTAACTGGGTGCTCAGCCTCCTATTAGTATCACCCTGTAATTTAGTGACAATTAGATTCCCAGAAACCTAGACATAGGAAACAAACGGGCAAAGGAGGCAGATGGCAGAAAGCAACAGTAGTCAGAGGGTTTTCATTAAAGGCACTGTTTCCAGAAGGTGCAAGGCCAAAGATGAGTGAGGGGTGGAGCTTGGAGCAAGGTAGTTATGCAAATGATTAAAGGAACTTTGTATCTGTTGGACTTGAGGTTAGGGGCTGCCAGATTGATCCCATGAGCTGGGCTAGGCCCGGTGGAGAGCAATGGGAGTAAAAGACCCTCCCATCTGCCCTGCTTCATCTCTTCCGGATCTACTGGGAAGAAGTTGGGTTCCCAGAGTGCTTCATCTGGCTTTCTCCCTAAAGGGGAGGTGTTGGAGCCAACATCCTGTCTACTCCAAGCTCTCAGAGACCACATAAGGCTCAGGTCTGAAAATGGCCATTCTCACTGACCAGGTATGCTGCTGGGAAGTAGAGATGAGGGAAGTGTGTGAAGCTAGGGCTGTGCTATGTTTTGGGTGTTGCTTTTTCCCTCTGGAGATTCATATGTTCTGAGTGTGATCCCAGTGCAGTGGCTTGTGAGGAAGTGGGACGTTTAAGAGGTGGGGCCCAGTGGAAGTCATTTTTCTAGGTCTCTAGTCTCTCTCTGGCATCCTATCTGGCATATAATCTCAATATCTATCTCTCTCTCTCTCTCTCTCTCTCTCTCTCTCTCTCTCGTGCTCCTGCTATTGTGTCATATGTCATCTACCATGAGGCCTTCACTGGAGCCAAGCTGAGGTTTGCACCCATGACCTCACATCTCCAGAACACCTTTTCTTTATAAAATATATAGCTTTGGATGTTTTGTTACAGTAACAGAAGATGGGTCAATCTATCCTGAAAGGAGAAATTTTAAGACAGAGAATCCTGGAGGCGGTGTTCACAGTCCCTTTCATAAGACTGCTTTTCTGTTCAAGCTCCAGGGTTTTATCCCTGTGTCAAGCCTAGAGTCTGAGATCCCAACAGTAAACATGACATCATCTCCCTTTCTTTCGTGGAACTAGTCCAGGAAGAAAAGAGCCCGTTGTGAAATTTCAGCCTAGCCCTGTCTCTCGACATTCTACAACAGTAGCCACCTTTGGCTGCAGTCAAGCTGCTGATGGCAGTGTTGGCTGAGCATACTAAGGGGTTGTGGCAGAGAGAGAGAGAGAGAGAGAGAGAGAGAGAGAGAGAGAGAGAGACAGAGGAAGAGGAAGACAGAGACACAGAGGGAGACAGAGAGGTATGTGTGTGTCTCTGGGGATGAGGTAGGAGTGGACCCAGACCAGGAAGGAAGGATCTGCCAGCCCAGGCAATGTGAGGAACACTGGGAAACACTTTGGAAGGCTCCCACTTCCTTCATTCTCCACATCTCATCCCTCTCAGAGTCCAGTCATTCTAAAGCACTTAAACCCACCGAAGTACTTAGTAGTGAAACACTTCCAGAGTATTAGAAGATTCTGATATTTCAGGGAGTTGGAGAAACCCAAAACATTTGTCCCCAAATTTGAGGGCAGAACCTGGATGCATGGAGGGAAGGTCCCCTTCCTTCTGACTTTCTTGGTGTCCGTTCTCCACTTCTCCCTGTGATCCCAAGTGTCCTCAGACATTTCCAGGACAGTTTCAGGTTTTTTGTGTTTTTTTTTTTTGTTTTTTGAGACAGGGTTTCTCTGTGTAGCCCTGGCTATCCTAGAACTTACTCTCTAGACCAGGCTGGCCTTGAACTCAGAAATCCATCTGCCTCTGCCTCCCAAGTGCTGGAATCAAAGGCGTGCGCCACCACTGCCCGGCCAGTTTCAGTTTTAAACTATTATAGCCTTTTGTCCTCTGAAATACTTATGAGGCCACATGCCCTGATTTTGTTGTGGAAAAAAACTGAAAGTACACTCCTAGCTTACAGCATTTCCTGTCTGGCTGTGACTACATAAATCTCTACCTTCCCTGGTACCAAGGAATTGTGGCATTTGGAAGATTTGCAGGAACCTCACCTAAGAAGTTTCAGCTTGCATGTTGAAGAGACAAAGGATGGTACCTTCTGTGATTTTTCTGGGAACAGCTTGATTCTGAAGCTCCCCAAAACGTACAAAAACTCACCCTTGTCATCATAGATAGGCTCAGACCTCCACCTCCACTGTTCAGCCTCAGTGGCTTTAGAGAAATCTTCCAGCTCTTTAGAATTTTTTCTCACCATGGCAGTCAAAGTACCTTCCACAGAGAACAGTCTGTTTTGTTTTGTTTTTTTTTTTTTAAGACAGCATTTCTCTGTGTAATCCTGGCTGTCCTGGAACTCACTCTGTAGATCAGGCTGACAAAGTTAAGAATCCTACCTGCCTCTGCCTTCCAAGTACTGAGTTTAAAGGTGTGAACCACCACCACTGGACTTGAACAGTTTTAATTTATAATGTAAGAGATAACTAGTCTCCTCTTGTGAGGTGCTTTGGTTACACTGGTCTCAATCCAATGCTGGGTCATAAATTCAGATGTATGTACTGAACTTTTGGCAGAATTTCAAGGCTATTTTATATGTAGTAAAACTCGGGTAATAATATGCCACATATAAACTATTATATACTATACACTCGTGGATACATTTAATAGAAGAAAAAACAGAACAAGCCAGAATGCAGTACACACGGTTTGGATAAGGATTTCTTTTTTTCTTTCTTTTTCTTTTTTCTTTCTTTCTTTCTTTCTTTCTTTCTTTCTTTCTTTCTTTCTTTTCTTCTTCTTCTTCTTCTTCTTCTTCTTCTTCTTCTTCTTCTTCTTCTTCTTCTTCTTTTTCTTTTTTGAGAAAGAGAGACAGAGACAGAGAAAGGGTCTCTCTACAGAGCTCTGGCTGTCCTAGAATTCAGTGTGTAAACCAGGATGGCCTCTAACTCAGAGATCCACCTATTTCTGCCTCCCATGTGCTGGGATCAAAGTGTGTGCCACCATCATGCCAAGCATGGTTTGAATACGTATGTCATGAAACTTGTTTCCCATTTGCTTATACATATGTGAGTTCTCTATCACTATGTAGCATAAGCTTTATTTCAAAGGTCACAGTCTAAAATGTTTGAGACCATTCTGCTGGATCAGGTCACACACAGTCACACAGAAACTGAACTAGAAGTAAGGCATGGGACCCACTAGATGGCTCAATAAATAAAGGTACTTGCCATCAAGACTGATAACCTGGGTTTAATCCCCAGGACGAATATGGTGAAAAGAGAGAACCAACTCCCATAAGTTGTCCTCTGAACTTCATTTTTCAAATCCTATTTTTAATGATGGCTCTTAAATGCTTTAACCTCCCTTGTAGCCCACCACCCACCAGAGGTAGCGGGAAAGAAAGGATGGGGGGAGCAGCGAACCTCTTTAGAAAGGTTCTTTGGAGCAACTCCCATCTGTGTTGTCTGGAAATGTTCAGTTCACAGGTTAGCAGGCAGCTCGAAAACACTTCATGGATACACCAGCAGTCCTGTTCGGTAGAGTCGGGGTAACAACAGCCGTGACTCGAACTAACAGAGAGACAACCAGGCCTCAGCCTCGGCTGGAGTCAGCAGGAGGGACACCAGGAGAAGTTTGCAGCTGTGCCTTTCTCAGGGAAGCAAAGATCAGTGAAGATGCAAGACCCATAAGCATTGCACAGCTAGCTGTTCCAGCAAGCCTAGCTCTGTCTCTGTCATGCCATCGAGTCCTATTTAAACCCTCCAAACTTCACGTGTCCTCCATGTGCCTGGCCTCTGCACCGGCCTTGACTCAGCACGCGCATCCAATCAGCCCCAAGTCCTCTGAGTCCCGACAAATGCAGCTCAACCAGGCAATGTAAGGCGGACCAATACACAGTTGTTACAAAGAACCCCTCGTCACATGCCCTATTATGTGCTTGATTTAGCAGAACATCCTTTCTTCTGTGTCTCCTTCAATGAAACGTTCCTTCACGAGTCTACCTTAGTCTTTCACCTGTGTCCACTTCAGGAAAACATTCCTTCATGTGTTTGAACCAGTAAAACAGCATCCAACACAACTGACTCTCCAAAGAACCCTTAAGTTTACACTTCACGCAGGCTGCTAAGTGTCCTTGGGAGAGGTGCCTGGCCTGAGCCGGTGAGACAGGCGATACAGAAAGGAGAAAGGAAGGGTCTGTGAGTGTGTAGAGTCAAGCCACCTACCGTCCCTCAGCACAGCGGTCTGCACAGACAGCCTCTGCCAGAAGTTACATTAGTTATCACAGTCTCACCAGATCCATTAGAGAGGCAGTGCTGTTTTTACTGTCTCCATTCTATAGATGAGGAAGCTGAGGTTTATTCACCTGCAGTCACCTTGCTCCTATGTTGCAGACAAAACTTGGCCTAGAACCCTGGGTTGTCCATTTTCAGTCCAGCCTTTCTTCTTCCCTGCCCCCTTTTTGAGACAGGATTTCTCCGTGTACCCCTAACTATTCTGGAACTCACTCTGTAGACCAGGCTGACCTTGAACTTAAAGATCCTCCTGCCTCTGTGTTGCCACTGCTGGGATTAAAGGCAAGCACTACTTCCCAGCTTCCCAAGCTCTTAAATCAGCAGACAGCTCCCCTTTGGCATTTGAATGCCAAAGAAAGGCATATGAATGCATATGAAAGGTTTGAGGTTGGCTCAGAATCCGTGGTCAAGGTTAGCCAGCCCCAGGATCCTGCCTGAGAATGCAGGGTAGGCAAGGCTAGAAGTGGAGGAGCCCAGGTTTTGCAGCCCAGGGATGGAGACTGGTGGCTGTGAGGGTGGCAGTCTTCCCCTGCTCCTGCTCCTGCTCTTGCTCACTGCCTGCTCTGTCATCGCAGAATATGCTGCTAATTATAACCAAACACAATGAGCAATCAGAGCCTGCTGGCGCTGGAGCTCTCCTTAAAGATCTGGCAGGCTTTTCATTAGAACTTCCCAGTAGCCCAGAGGCTGCAGGAGTCAATGCTCTCTCCTCCTCTCTCTCCTCCCCCCTCTCTTGGGGTGCCTGGTGCACCCACTGCAGTCAATACAGGATTTCCTTAGTTCCCACTGTGCCCAGTTCAGTGCTGCAGCGGGAATGGGAGCCAGGACTTTATTCTTGCCTTGAATGAGCTAATCATCTTCCCAGTAGTCTCTTGATTAGAATAAAAAGGCCTGGCCTAAAGGAGGCATGCGTGGGGTCAGGAGAATTTTCAACAGAGTCATTGTCTGCTTTTTTTCTGAGGCCTTTCTTTGGGCATTTGAAAATATTCAGGCACAAAAGTGCTTATTGTGGCAGTGGTGGTCTTTGTAGTATATGCCAGGGAGGGGAACCCTTTCCAAATTTGGAGGTATTTAAACCTGAGTCAATAAATATATGCATGAAGCCATTATAGACCTTGGAACAGTTCTCACATGTTTATTTTGAGGACTCTGGAAGGGATGAATGTAAAGAGAAGGACAACCTGAGATCCCAGATCATCTTTCTTGGCTTTTAGAGAAATGTACATCGCTGTTTCTGGGCTGAACCCACAGGCCTTATCAGCAGGGAAGCAGGCTTGGGTCTCCTGCTGGAGCTTCTTTGTCACAGTTTTAGTCATTTAGTTACTCGGACGAAGTGCTTGACAGAAGCAACTTAAGGGAGGAGAGCAGTAGTAGCCTCTGACCTTTAGGCCAATCAGGAAAGCAGAGAGCTTAGTCGAGAACCTGGGGTGGACATCCCCTTCATGGCCCTCCCTATGACTCACTGGCTCTACAACTTCCTAAGACAGTGCCACTGCCAGGAGACCACATGTCCACACTCAGATTGTGGGAGATACTTCCTATGCAGTCCACAGTACCTGCTGTTGCCCAAGGCACTTTAAGGCTGTTGTTGGAAACTCATCAAGACATCGTTCCTCTGGGGCACCGGCATAGAGTGAGGGATGGTTGGGTCCCATCCGTTGAGGATTCTATGAAGCCTCTGGGCCAACCCAGAGCAGCACAACAGTGACTCATACAGTGGAAAGGATGAAGGGGGACTGGAGTATCATGAGAGGACATCCGGTCCCAGGCTGCTCTGGACTGAGGGCATTTCCAGGAGGTGAAGACTTGCAGTTTTAAGACCAGACAAATTATCATAGATGTGGGCTGAGTAGGTAAGTAGGAAAAAGAATTGCAAGGTGTGTCTGAGTGTGTGTGTCTGAGTGTGTGTGTGTGTGTGTGTGTGTGTTTGTGTGTGTGTGTGTGTTGTTTGCTGGGAAGATAACACAAGCCAGAGACTGAAAAAGGGATTTTTTTGTTCTTTCACTGAGACAGGGTCTTCCTAGGTGCCCGAGGCTGGCTCATGATCTCCCTGCTTTAGTCTCCAGTGTGTTAACAGGACCGTACCACCATACCTAAGTGAGAAGGCAATTTGAGACCTTACTTAGCCTTGCAGTCCCTATATAGCAGAGGGTGATCTTGAACTGTTTCTCCTATCTCTTCCTCTTAGGTGGTTGGATACAGGACTTATACCATCATGTTGAACTTTGTGCTGCTATAGACTGAACCTGGGGTTTCATGCAAGCTTGGCAAGCACTTTACCATCTACTCACTGGGCTACATCCCCAAGCTAAGATGGATTTTTTTTTTTTTTTTTTTTTGAGACAGAATCTCACTATGTATGTCTGGCTGTCCTGGAACTCACTGTGAAGACCAGACTGGCCTCTAACTCACAGAGATCTGCCTCCTCTCCCTCTGCCTCCCAAGAAATGGGATTTAAAATGTGTCACCATAGCTGGGCAGTGGTGGCGCACGCCTTTAAGTCCCAGCACTTGGGAGGCAGAGGCAGGCAGATTTCTGAGTTCGAGGCCAGCCTGGTCTACAGAGTGAGTTCCTGGACAGCCAGGGCTAGACAGAGAAACCCTGTCTCAAAAAAACAAAAAGAAAAACAAACAAACAAACAAAAATGAAGACCTAAACCATGAGTGGTGGCACATGCCTTTAATTCCAGCACTAGGGGTTGGGGGATGGGGGATGGGAGCAGAGGCAGGCAAATCTCTGTGAGTTTGAAGCCAGTCTGGTCTACAGAGAGAATTCCAGGACACCTAGGGTTACACAGGGAAACTCCATCTGGAAACAAAAACAAACAACAACAAAGCCCCACAAAAACCCCATGAAGACCTAGACATGGTCACTAAATACACAAAACAAAAGTTGGAAGTCGCCAGTAACATCAAACTACAGAGCAAAAAAAATTTTCATGTATTTGTCAAAGATTTAAGAGGAGGATTTTTTTTTAAAACTGGCAAAAATTTAAACTGCTTCAGTCTCTCTGCAGAGAAATTTGATTAAAAAACAACAAAAAAAAAAGAGGCTGGAGAGTTGGCTCAGCAGTTGTTAAGAGGACTTGTCAATTATCCTGGGGACCCAGGTTCACTTCCCAGCATGGAGCCTCACACCCTTTGTCATTCCAGTCCCCAGGGGATCCCTCACCTTCTTCTAACCTCCTTAGACACCCCAAAAGTAGTGCACAGACATATGTGCAGGCAGAACACTCATACACACAAAATAATACATAAGTAGAAAGCCGTGAACAACCGGAAAGCAATCTTTACTACATCTGTTGCTGGGTATGACGCTGAATGTCTTTAATCAGTGGTTCTCAACCTTCCTAATGCCGAGACCCTTTAATCCAGTTCCTCATGTTGTGGTGGCCCCCAACCATAAAACTATTTTGTAGCCACTTCATAACTGTAATTTTGCTATTGCTATGAATCATAATGTAAATATCTAACATGCAGGATATCAGATATTTGACCCCCATGAAAGGGTCATTCAACCTCCAAAGGAGTCACAACCCACAGACTGAGAACCACTACCTTTAATCCTAGCGCTCTAGAGGCAGAGGCTGGCAGATCTTTGTGAGCTCTAGGCCAAGCCTTGTTTACATAGAGAGTTCTAGGCCAGCCATGGTCACATTATGAGATCTTGTCTCAAAGACAAAAAAAAAAAAAAAATCCATACACTGAAACCAATTAATAATTTTGCTGGGATTTGTCTTTAGAAAATGACCAGAGCTGTGATCCAAGTTTGGGGTACTATGCAAGGATGCCACTTCAAAATAAAGTCAAATTGGAGGCAAACTAAAATTTCCTCTCAGGAAGCCAAATGTAACCCCAACCCACCCACCCCCCCCCCCCAAAAAAAAACCAACTACATTTCTCTCGGTATTTAGCAAAGCAATTCAGCTCTTCTTGTTCTGGCCTCAATTCTCCATTTATGCCCCACAGCCTATATTTTAGACTCAAATGCTTCTTTCCCAAAGAAAAATGTTACCATTAGCCCTTAGGATATTTTTTCCCCAGTCATTCTTAGCTTGCATAGGCTGTTTGGTGCTTTTGGCATAAATTCAGTCAGAGCATTTTTGGCCGTAAGTACTAAAAACCATCTCAGGCTGAAGGAGCATGAGGCAGAGGATAAGGAGGAAGAGTGAGAGCTATTGAATATTGGAACTTTACCTTAAATGCCTTGGGTTGAGGCAACACATGGTGGCATATGCCTTTGATCCCAGTATTGGGGATCTCTGTGAGCTTGAGGCCAGTCAAGTCTACATTATGACTTCCAGAAGAGCTAGACCCTATGGATAAAATAAAATCAACAAGTAAATAAAAGTGCCTTGGGGGATTAGATGGATGGCTCAGTAGGTCAAAGCATGGCTACTCTTATAGAGGACCTGCCTCTGATTCCTAGGACCCAGATGGATGCCCACAACCACTTGTAACTCCAGTCCCAGGAGATCCAAAATTCTCTCTGGCCCCTGTGGGCACTGGGCATGAACTTGGTGCACAGACATACATGCAGACAAAACACTTATACATATAAAACAAGATTAAAGTGCATACTTGGGCTAGAGAGATGGCTCAGAGGTTAAGAGCACTGACTGCTCTTCCAGAGGTCCTGAGTTCAATTCCCAGCAACCACATGATGGCTCACAACCATCTGTAATGGGATCCGATGCACTCTTCTGGTGTGTCTGAAGACAACCACAGTGTACTCACATAAAATAAATAAATAAATCTTTTAAAAAAGAAAGTGCATACTTGGGAGGTGGAGGCAGAAGCAGCTGGATCTCTGTGAGTTTGAGGCAAGCCTGATCTACATAGTTCCAGGATAGCCAGGGCTACATAGTGAGACTGTCTCAAACAACAATGAACAAATAAATAGGAAATGCCTGGGGTTGGCTCCTCCTTTAAATAGTCTTTTCTTTACTGAAAGCAATTTTGACTTTGACTGTCTACTTGGCTTCTTACTGGCTGTGTGCCTACTGGCAAGTTACTTATTTATTCTCTGTGTCTTCCCTGTAGATTATCTCATCTAAGTTATCTCTTCCTAGGCATGCTGTGGTACAATAACAAATATCCCCTTAAAAACTGCATCTATGTATTTAGTTACTTTGTGAAGTGGAAACTTGAAGGTTTTTTGGAAAGTCAGTTGTGTTGGATGGTGTTTTGTTGGGCAAACACAACAAGGAACGTTTTTTGGGTTTTTTTGTTTGTTTGGTTGGTTGGTTGGTTGGTTTGGTTTGGTTTTTTTGTTTTTTCAAGACAGGGTTTCTCTCTATAGCCCTGACTGTCCTGGAACTCACTCTGTAGACTAGGCTGGCCTCGAACTCAGAAATCAGCAAGGAACGTTTAACTGAAGTGGACACAGATGAAAGACTAAGGTAGACTCGTGAAGAAACATTTTGTTGAAGCAGACACAGGTGACAGGATGTTCTGTTAAAACAAACATGTGAACAGACACATGATGAAGGATTTTTTGTTATTGTTAGTGGCATGTATGTATTGGGTCTTCTTAGATTGTATAGTTGAGCTCCATTTGCTGGGACTCTATAGAGAGAAACACACAAAAAAACCTTTTGGTGGTATGTTGTGGTTTCTTGTCACTTCCTCAGACCTGGGCAGATTGGCAGAGTGATGTCAGCTGAGACTCACATGCTGAAGCAAGACCCGTGGAGGACACATGATGTTTGGAGAGAGTATAAAAGGGACTCAATGGAGTGACTCGAGCTTGTTTGGCTTGCTTGCATATAGCTAAAAGCTTGTTGGTCTCATGTCTTCATTGAACCTTCTCTGGTGTTCTTGTTGTCTCCAGTCTTTCCTGTTGACTTGTGTTGAGGCTGAGGCCTGGCTGTCCCTGCTAGGTTGTGTTGATCCATTGGCCTGGAAACGACCCTCTGTAGGGATGCCTTGGATCAGAGATCGGGGGATTGGAGAAATGGCTCGAACAGGTAACCTCCTCAATGTTTGTTTGCTTGTCTTAGTCAGTGTCTGTAAGTCTGTTTAAAAGTCTTGCTTGCAAGCTTCAGGGGTGCTTAGAGAACCCATGGTGTTTGGGGAGGTCAAATGCGGTGGGCAGACGTTCCTTAAACGTTGTGACCGTGGGGGGGGGGGGGTTGTCTGGAGGATGCTTCAACCCCCCCCCCCCAAAGGAGTCAAGAGGGCTCCTCCTTCTGGATCTGGCTTCTGTCGATGAGGCACGGCCACCTGGTTTCTGCATCAGTGGAAGGGTCGAACTGAGTGTTGGTTGTTTACACCCGCCGCCTGTGGCAGGGTGGAGCTGTCTGTAACCCAGCTCAGCTGGCTGGGAAAGTGTTCTATGTCCATGGGAGGGACAAATCTGTTCTGCATCCATGGCAGGGACAAGCTGTGTATTGGTTGTTTGTACTGGCCACCCTTGGCAGGGGCAAGCTGGGGCAAACTGACTGTTAATTGTTTGCTGTCCTAATTGTTTTGTGTTCTGTGTTCTTAAGACTTAAAACCGACTGACAGTGGGGGGGGTGTTTATTTTGCTGTGTTTTTTGGACATTGGACAGATCCAGTTAAACATGGAAAAGTTAGGGAAAGAAAAGAAAACAAAGGAAGGGAGAGGTGTCACGTGGGAGGAGGAGTCATGTGGCTCAAGCATTGAACCTTAAAGAGACACAGGAGCAGACTCAGCTCACTGGCTCCGTGGTCCCCTGCTGTGAACAAAGACAAATGATTGCCCAGAGGCAAAAAGCCAGACAGTAAAAACTACCTGCTTCCTATAGGCAGGTAATCATAGGACAGAATTTTAAAGATTGGTATAATAAAGTCCTGCAAGATATCTCATATTCTTTGATCGTGGGCTCCATGGGAATTTTGGGTTAATATGCTGGCATGACAAATTAGAAAAAGCCTAGGAATAGGTCCATACAGTATTTGTGTAGTTTACTTCATTCGTTTTAAATTGTTTTAATTATCAAAATGGGTGTGATTATAAGTTTTGTGATTGTTTTATTGTTTCTCTGGGAGAGAGGTCAAGCTAAAAGTTTTCCTAGTTACTGGCTAAAGGACATGCTGATTTGGGAGAAAGGCTTTGTCTTTGTGGTTTTAGAAAAGGTGAATAGACTCTACGAATATGAGCTAGGGACCAGATAGCAAATTCATAGCTCTGAGTTAATTGTTAGGGTGTTTTCAAGATAATTTAATTAAAAATAGCTGGGAATAGCTAAAGGGCAACAGTGTAGATCACTGTGCATAGATAGATAGCTTTCAATAATGTCAGAAATCCACAGAATATGCTCAGAATTCTGACGGGATTGAAGACTGATTATAGTCTCATAGCCACCCCAAGGTGTTTAGTATTGAGAAAGACAATATAGACTTGAGAGGGTGGTTTTCAGATGGTTTACAAGCTAGACCAGGACATAGCAGGTGTGGAACCATAAGACTTCTTAAGTTAGGATATACAGATGGCACACGGACTGGGCGTTAGGTGTATCTTCTACTTTATAAATTACAGAATGTTAATAGTTGTGCTCAATTTATATCTGAGAGAGAAGAGCCTTTTAGTTGGACAGAAAGGAGCTGTCTGTAGGCAGGTGAGGGCAGGTGAACGATAAGGCTAGAGCCTGTGAGTTGGTAGGAAAAAAGAAAGTCAGGCTGAGAGTTTTAGAGTGGGGACAGAGACGGACAAGGAGGGAGAAAAATCTAGTAGAGGCCCCTCCCCCCTCACAGATAAAGGCCTTTCTTTCCCCAAGACCTGCCTCACAGGTGCTGGCCATCAGGAAAAAAGAAGCCCGGGAGGAGAGATCCAGATCTGAGAAGAAATCGATCCTCCAAGACCCTTCAACAGTGGACCTGTTACTCCAAGACTCTCCTCCTCCAGATCCTCTTACCCTGGCCCTACTAGCACCAGCACTGGTCCGGGGATCCACAGCCCATATGAGACTGGGGCCGTTGTACTCTCATTTACCGGAGGGAAGATCGGGAGGTTCCAAGGGGCCAATTAATCTCTCTAAAACTGTCTTATTTACTCATCAGCCCACCTAAGATGAAGTTAGAAAGAATGCCCCCTCAGACACCACCATCAATTGACCAGGCTGTCATGGACATCAGGCTTTTCCTGACTATGGCAGAAGGTAAAGGGCACCTGACCTGACCTGACCATCACCAGACTCTGTTGGCAGGTCTCAAAGTGGCCGCTTGAGATAACAAAAAAAAAAAAAAAAAAAAAAAAGCTTCAGAGGCTAGAAAGACAGGGTAGGCCATTAAAAGATAGTGGAGGTTGCTGAGAAAATCTATCATAACAGGGAAACTGGGGAAGAGAAGGAGCAGAGAGAAAAAGGAAGTAAGCTCGGGCAGGAATCTAATCTCAGGCTAGTGCAGGATAGGAATTTTAATTTTAGGGTGGAACAGAAGAAGTAGGCTTCAGTCGAGAATCTGATTTTGGGCTTGGACAAGAAAGTAGGTTCAGATAGTTCAGTCATCCTGACACACCCTCAGAAACAGCGATCACAGGAATGGTCACAGGCTTTTGCTTATTACCTTGCTCATTCCTTGGCTATTTGCGTTTATTGTATTGCAACCTAGAACTGACCTTATTGCTTGCATGTAATTAAAATGGTATAAAAGCAGATTGGGAAAAAAATATACCTTCCTTCAGTCTCAGAATTGACTGAGGCCATTGGGCCTAAGAGTGTCCTAACAGAAGCCTGGAGGAAGAAATCTCAGGCCTTGGGGAAAGCGCCCCCAAGCAGCAAAAGGTGTTAACTCTGAGTGAAGACAGTGATTAGGGGAGACCTTCTCCCCGAACACAGGGTAACTCTGAGAGTAGAGGAGAAACCCACTCAATTCTTGGTGGACACAGGGGCTCAACACTTGGTCCTCAAAGCCAATGGCCCCATTTCAAGAAAAGATCTTGGGTCCAAGAAGCCACTGGTACCAAAATGTATTCATGGACTACCCGAAGAACAGTCAGTGGACCTAGGGATGGGCTGGGTATCCCATTCATTTAAGGTCACCCCAGACTGGCCCTACCCTCTGATGGGGCGAGACATACTCTCCAAAATGGGGCCCAGATACATTTCCTGCCCGATGGGCCACAACTAGCTGGCCCAAAAGGAGAGACCTCTCTGACTGACCCCTGCCAAAAGTCGAGGCTACCTGGTTTACAGACGGGAGCAGTTTTCTCCATAAAGGTCAGAGACAAGCAGGTGCTGCTGTGGTGGACAGCACAAACGTCATCTGGGTGGAACCTCTACCCTGACACGTCGACGCAGGAAGGGGAGCTAACTGCCCCCACCAAGGCCTTAGAACTTAGAGCCTACAAGAAAATCAACATCTACACAAATAACAGGTATGCCATTGACACATCCCACGACCACAGAGCTATATGCTAAGAGAGAGGACTGCTCACACCAAAGGAAACAAACAAGAAATCCTGGATCTCTTAGATGTCCCAATGAAGCCAGTAACCGTGAGTATTATTCATGCCCAGGACATCAGGAAAAAAGAAAGTAAGTGGCCCAGGGCAATAACCAGGGAGATCTAGTGGCTTGAGAAGTGGCTGTGCAGGAGCCTATCCTGGTTATGGGCTTACAAGAAACACCTGCTGGGAAAAGGGACTGGACTAAGGGATGGCCTCACTTAGAATACACTGAAGAAGAAAGGACACAGATTGCTGCCACCCTTCCAACTATCACCTAGGGAAGGAAGGGAAATGGCACACAAGAAAGAAAACTATGCTCCCCAGAAAGCAAGCAAAAGACTTACTAGGCCAAATGCACAGATGGACTCGTTTATGGGATAAAAAGCTTGTCCAAGCAGTTAAGGGACCTGGAGTATATATAATAAAACTCAGGTTTTGAGCCAGAAAGATAGTAAAACAGTGTAAGGTATGCCAGCAAGTGAGTGTTTATGCAGCCAAGAATAAACAGGGCAAAAGACCTAGGGGAGAACAGCCTAGAGTATATTGAGAGGTCGATTTTACAGAAGTTAAGCCAAGAAAATGTGGTTACAAATACCTTCAGATGTTCATAGATACTTTCTCTAGATGGGCTGAGGCATTCCCCACCAAGCAGGAAACAGCTGCCATGGTATTCAAGAAGATATTAGAGGAAATCCCCCCCCTTCCTCCCCCAGGTTTAGAGTGCCCAAGGCAAGTGGATAGGACAATGGTTCTGCTTTAGTCAAGCCAGGGATTGGCAAAAGTAATGGGGACGTATTGGAAACTTCATTGTGAGTACAAGAGACATCGGACACAGTCACTGGAACCCAGACGAAAGAGACTCTTCCTGGCGCTGCTAGCTACTCCCACAGTCCTCAAGGTAGATGGTATTGAGGCCTGGTGTATGCTTCCTGTGTGAAACCTGCAGATGCCTCGCTCCCCAGAGACCCCTGCTGGTCGGTATAGAGGATGACCGATCTACTCAGGCTCATGATCACTTGACCTTTATCATGACTGTTTGTAGTACCTTTGGACAACACTCACTGTCTCCCTTCTGTTGTGGTTGGGGGTGGCTGGGGCAGGCACTAGGACATCTGCTTTGGTCTTACAAAAGGAAAACTATGACAGTCTGAGGGCAGTCATTAATTTAGATATATAAAAAAAGAAGCTTCCATCAGTCATCTTAAGGAATCACTGACTTTGTTATCAGAAGTAGTACTACAGAATAGGAGGAGATTAGATTTAACTTTTCCTCCAGCAAGGAGGGCTATGTGCTGCCTTAGCTGAAGAGTGTTGCTTTTATATAGACCATTCTGGGGTTGTTAAAGAGTCAATGGCCAAGGTGATAATAGAGTTAGCCAAGCAGAAGAGAGAGAGAGAGAACAGAGTCAGGGCTGGTTCGAGTCTTGGTTTAACCTCTTAGTTAACAGCCCTCATATCGACCTTGTAAAGACCTTAATTGTTCTCCTAGTGTTGACTTTTGGCCCCTATATTTTGAACTGCTTGGCTGCTTTCGTTAAGGAACGCATAGGTGCAGTACAGCTAATGATCTTATAGCTATCAACAATAGCTTCAAGATTGAAGCATGCACAAGAAAAAGGGAAGAATGAGAAGTCAGCTCAGGAACTTTAAGATATTCCACCAGGGTCTCCTCCCCCCTCCAAGCACATGCGCACCCCTCCCCTCCTGGAAGAAACCCGTTAGAAAGCACATAGGCTGGAAGGGAGGGGCTGATTAAGCCCCTGCTACCTCATTCCCTGAAGACCAATAAGTTTAGTTTAAAAGTCACACTGTTCTGCCAATCACATTGTACCTAATGGCGGCTGCTCTAAAATCCTATATAAGGTCCCTGAACGGGCTCCATGAGGTCGCCCTCCCTTCTTGGTATGTAGAGCGAACTCAGCATGCTGATGAATCAATAAATTTCTCTTGCATTTTGCATCAATCCCCGACTCCGTGTGTCCATTCAGAGGGTCTTCGGTAAGTTAAGACTCCCCAGAGTCTCACACTACCTATTCACATCAAGTATTTTTTTTTTAAAGGCAAGTAAAACCAACACAGATATATAATCTGGTCCCTGTGTGATATTAGAAGAGTTCTGTATGCTTTTTAAAACGTGTATTAATCTGCTTAGGCTGTCATAGCGAAATACCACATGCTGGATGGCTGAAGCAGTGAATCGATCCTCTTACAGTTCCGAGGCTAGTAGACAGAGATCAGAGATCAGCGGGAAAGAGCACTTAACTGTGAAAGCAAGACGGTCCGGGTTCAAATCCTTAGGACCTACATAAAAGCTGGACATGACTGCACATCCTGTAACCTGAATGGAAAAAAAGAAAAGAGAGGAGATACGACTTCAACTTGGTAGGTATGGTGGAGGGAAGATTTATTATAGACAGGTGGAAGAGCTTGGCCCCAGGCAGGGGCATCTGGGAGAGTCCTAGTCTGTGTACATGCCCAGACTGAACTAACTGGGCCATATGGGGAGGGCTGGGAGGGAGAAAAGAGAGGGGAGAGAGGAGAAGGGGAAAGGAGAAGTGGGTCAGGAAGGAGGCGAATGGAGAGAGAAGAGAGGAGGGTAAACCAGGTGCAGCAGCCAGGAGGACCAAAGGTACAAAAAAAAAGCCAGTAACCAAAATGGTTGGATTTTATAGGGAAGAGCAGCCCTGACCCCTGGGCTGGAAAGTTCAGGATAGGCAGAAAGGCATGCCAGCCAGGGGGCCCTGTAACAGGTAAGGGATGCAGGGAGAACTTGGAGGCCAGGTCCTTTTTAGTATTTTAAGTAGGCACCTTAGCCATTCGTCCCGGGTTTGAGACCTATTTTGTTTGTTAATTTAAAAACAAAAACAAAAACAAAACAAAAAAAAACCTATGCCTTTTTGTTGACAATTGATGAATGGTATGGGGAAACGGGTAATCTCTCTTAACTACATCCTGCTGACATTGGAGGTCATTGGCAGGCAGGGGATAGGGGTGTTGGGGGGAAAGGGGATGGGGGTTGGGGGTAGGGGTGTGTGTTTGCTAAAGAAGCTTGTCGGCTGGCCAAGTCTGGGAAAAGCAGGCTGTTTCAGTTGCTATCCATGCTCTCAGAACCATCTGGAGCCAGTTTATGAGGCTGGATCACCTAGGGCTAGCCACTCTGAGGCTGTCTGGGACTTGGATTTTGAGGGAACACTTGGAGCTGGAGAGTAGTCTGCAGTTGATCTGAAATCAACTGGGACAGATAGACTAGGAGAAGAAGGTAAAGTTAAGGAGTTTAGGGAAACTTTTTATCCTGGGTGTACATTTGAAACTTTTAGGCACAGGATTCTGGTAGCTGATGGAAGGAAGTCCCAAGACCAGGGAAAGGGAGAAAGACCCCGCCTTCAGGAACTGGCAGTATAAAAACTTAGGCTGTTGTTTGACAGGAGTACTTATTTGGGGTCCATTTGACCTGTGAGAGGTAGGTCCTGCAGCTTACAAATTTTTTTTTTTAAAGTATACAATTAGAGACACAAGTTCTAGATATTGTTAGCATCACCACTTTTTTTTTTTGTTTTTGTTTTTTCCACCACTTGTTTTTTTCCAAGACAGGGTTTCTCTGTGTAGCCCTGGCTGTCCTGGAACTCACTCTGTAGACCAGGATGGCCTCGAACTCAGAAATCCGCCTGCCTCTGCCTCCCGAGTGCTGGGATTAAAGGTGTGCGCCACCACTGCCCAGCTGCATCACCACTTTTGTAATGTGTACTGAAATCCACACTGTGGAAAAGAGCAGCAGACTCGTGCCTTTGAATGGAAGTAAAAGTGTGGGAACCCCAAAACGATTTTGGGTTAAAAGCATGAACACACTTTCCAGAGTGCTGGGTATACAGGCTGGACAGAGATGTTTTTGGCAAAGTGAGAAGCATTTTTAAGTTTATACTTAGGAAATAACCAAAGGAAATCTAAAATTTTAATTTTGACTTGATAATTGTTGGCATCAGGACTGCCAAACCGATGACATCACACCCAGTTGACAGCTTGACCTGCCCACCCGTTGCCAAGGCAACAGCCACCATATTCCCCAAATCCATTTGGCCCACTGCCCACCTTTGCCTGTGACTACATCACTCTCCATACATAAACGGAAGACCCCTCTGATCTCAGTCTCTCTCTTTTCACCTTCTCTTCTTGCTGCTACTGTGCCCACCTTCTTCCAATAAACCCCGTCATGTGGAACTGTTTGGCTTGATGTGGTTTCTGCATGACCGTCCCCCTGAACATATCTGCCTAGATCATTTATTATAGCAATAGTATTACAAAACTTCACCAAAGCTAGATTAATGGCTTATCAGAACTCCACTGGTTAATGTTTAAACTCTGAACTTTTGAATTTTTTTTTTCTTTTTCTTTTTTTTCCTTTCGAGACAGGGTTTCTCTGTATAGCCCTGGCTGTCCTGGAACTCACTCTGTAGACCAGGCTGGCCTCGAACTCAGAAATCCTCCTGCCTGTGCCTCCCAAGTGCTGGGACTAAAGGCGTGCGCCACCACTGCCCAGCCTGTCTTGAATTCTTAATAATAGCATAGCAAGTGAAAGAAATCTGAAGCATGTTTTAATAAAATTACTTTTAAATTAAATTATTATATATACATATATATTTACATTCACTTGTTTACCATGAGAACCCTTGGTTGATAACTGAGCAGTTATTATAAAGCGAGTTCCTTTAAAAAGTTACTTTGAAACCTCTTTTGTGAGTTTATCTCTTTAGCTTCTGGTAGCTGTGCAACCCTTTGTCTTTCTCAGCTGGAGGCCGACAGGCTCTAGGTAAGTGAGGCCCCGTCTTAAATAGAGAACTGAGAAGGCAGCTGAAGCCTTGGGGGAGGAGCTGGTGTGCTTGCTGCTGTTAAGGCTACAGTTAGCCAATATCTTCAGAGATCTGAGGAGAACAATAACTGGAATGATAGAGACTTCCCCTATACGTGGGACAGGTTACCTTAGGTTGCAGTGGTTTCACAGTTTCGTTGGGGGCAGTGGTCAGTCTTCAGCTGTCACATAGCCAAAGCATTTAATCTTCAGCTGTCATACGGAGGAGCATAGAC
This sequence comes from Rhynchomys soricoides, assembly GCA_019843965.1. Lineage (NCBI taxonomy): Eukaryota > Metazoa > Chordata > Mammalia > Rodentia > Muridae > Rhynchomys > Rhynchomys soricoides. Next base: position 4,139,558 of record JADRCH010000054.1, on the reverse strand, counting down.
CTTTGGCTGTCAGGTCTGAGCCAATTTTCCTAAAGGGGAACTTGGGAGAACTGACCTTACTTTGACCAGGTAAAATAGGCCAATCAATCTAAAACATACCCACAGTTTGAGCAGAGCCCTGACAGCAGATAAGGCTAGCAGTTTCTCCAGTGGTTAGCACTACCACAATCCCTGCTGAGTCCTTGTGCCTCATATATCTTCTTTGGAGACCATTAGTTTCCTGCTAGGAG
>JADRCH010000054.1:4117733-4139318 GCA_019843965.1 Rhynchomys soricoides | reverse complement strand
AGTGCTGAGGCTGAACAGCACTATGACATGGCTCCAGCCAGTGCTGAAGCTGAAGCAGGTTTATTTTTTTTTCAGTCTGCTTTTATATCATTCTAGATACATACAAAGAATAAGGTCAGTCCTAAGACATAAACAAAGTAGTTAAGGAACAAACAAAGCATAAACAAAGGTCCCTTGATTACTGTATTCTGGGTCTTTATAAGACCCAACAAGATACAAAGGACACATTCCTCAGCTGTTTTCATCTCGAGCTTACTTCCTGGTCCTAGCCCAAAGTCAAATTCCTGCCAAATTCCTGAAAGGTGCCCCAAAAGCTCTCCACAGAAGCTTAAACATTTTAATAATTTATTTTTATTTTATGTGCATTGGTGTTTTGCCTACATGTATGTCTGAGTGAGGGTGTCAGATCTTGGAGTTACAGACAGTTGTAAGCTGCCATATGAGTGCTGGGAATAAAACCCTGGTCCTCTGGAAGAGTAGCCAGTTCTCTTAACTACTGAGCCATCCCTACAGCCCCAAAGAAACATAAACATTTTAAAGGCCATATTCAAAAGATCTCTGAAGTGTTTGAGGATCATCTGTCAAGTATGCTTGATTTCAGGCTTAACCCCAAAACATGTACAGGAGTCTAAATAAAGCTTGTTACTAAAGGAATCGTTTACAAGCTGGTAGTTTATATAAGGTTAGGACTTTAGAGCTTTATCCCTGCTGAGTTTGAGTTGAAGCAGGGCAGTGGTGGCGCACGCCTTTAATCCCAGCACTTGGGAAGCAAAGGCAGGCGGACTTCTGAGTTCGAGGCCAGCCTGGTCTACAGAGTGAGTTCCAGGACAGCCAGGGCTACACAGAGAAACCTTGTATCAAAAAACCAAAAAAAAAAAGAAAGAAAGAAAGAAAAAAGTATCTCTCCAAGTACAGGCACACGGTGAGTTAGTACTTCAACATACAAATCTGGGGGTGGAGCAATCATTCAGTCCTACAGACAATCCTCCCTTCAGAAGGCGGAGTCTACTCCCAGGGAGGTGGAGTGGACTTGGTGACCTGCTGCTCATAAATACTAAGTGTAGCCAGGTAGTGAATTTTGAGTTCTGAGTCTAGGACAAAGCAGAATATGGTCTGCCCAGTTCTCCCTCTTGGACTGTAGCTCCGAGAGGAGCCAGTTATAAGGACACACTAGGCAGCCTGTGGACAGGTCCACTGGGAGAGGAACTGCGTCTCTTTCGTAACTACCACTGCCAACTTGTCAGACCACCTCCTGCCCAGCAATTCTGCAGTCTCCCAGGGCAAGTCTCTGTCTCTCCTTCTCTTGGTTTTTGTTTCCAGGCTAGTCTTGACCGTACAAATAATTACCTGTCTCTGCCCTCCCTCAAGTGCTGGGATCATAGGGGTGCGCCACCAGGCTGGACCAACTTTCTTAATCCTTGTGATTGCGTGCACGACACATCCTCTTTCTCAGGCCTCCACATAGCTCGGCCCACATCTCACTCCCAGCTTATGACATCATTTTCTTCCCACTTAGAAGAAAGAAATCAGAAAATAATCCTTATCCAACACCAAAAATACCTACTTCCCTTGGGCAGGCCCACACACCGTGCCTGTCCTCCATGTGCTGTGAATGGACGATCCACATGTCTGTCTTGGCTAGCCCCTCCCCTCGTACAGGATTCTTTCCCCCTCTTGCTTATTAAAGGCATCACTCCGGCAATTATCCTCTCATCTGCATCATCAAATGTTCTCTCTCAAGGGGATTGTTCTCATCAGCATACTAATGGGATATAAAAACTCATCTCAAAAAAAAAAAAAAAAAAAAAAAAAAAAAAAACCAACTTCCATTTCCCCTCGTTCACATCACCATTTGTCTGCTACCCAGGCGCGATCGCTTTTTAAAAATATCTCCAGTCAGCCGGGCGTGGTGACACTCACCTTTAATCTTAGCATTTAGGAGACAGAGGCAGGTGGATCTCTGTGAGCTCCAGGCCAATCAGGGATGCAGAGAGAGATACTGTTTCAGACAAACAAGGACCACAGATCTCTACTTCATGGTGCTGGTGCTGGAGAGATGGCTCACAACATAGAGCAGGGTGCAGATGGCCTGCGTTTGATTCTCAGCACCCACATCCAGTGGTTCCCAACTCCAGATCCAGGGGAATCTGATGTCCCTGGGATTCAGGAGCACACACAAATACACACACACACACACACACACACACACACACACGTGCTAGGGAGATGGCTCAACTGTTAAGATCATTGATTGCTTTTCCAGAGGTCCTGGGTTCGATCCCCAGCACCCAAATGGGGCTCATAATCATTTGTAACTCCACTCCTTGGGGAGCTGACGCTCTTTTCTAGGTTCTGTGGGCACTAGGCATGCATGTAGTGTACAGGCATACATACAGGCAAAACACTAATACACATAAAATAAAAGTATTTTTAAATCATAAGTCTGTGTTGTTGTTGTTGTTTTTGAGATAGTGTTTCTCTGTGAAGCCCTGGGTATCCTGCAACTCACTCTGTAGACCAGGCTGGCCTTGAACTTAAAGAGATCCATCTGCCTCTGCCTTCCAAGTGCTGGGATTAAAGGCGTGCACCACCACTGCCCAGCTAATAAAACTTTTAAAAATGAAAAGACATTTATACTGTTTCTACTTCACTTCCTATTCTCATTACACCCCAAGCTTTTGTCACAACTGTGGCATGAAAACTGTGTTTTTCAAGGTCACCAATGACTTCCTCATTGATAGATTTGATGGCAAATTTTCCTTTCTTGCTTGACCCATCAGTAGGATTTTGTCCTTTATTACTCTGTGCCTTTTTTTTTTTTGGTCTTCTCCACTTTCTCCAGTTGCTCCCCAGGACTCTAGAGCCATCCTCCTGCCACACTAGCTGCTCCTTCTGGACTACTTGTCCAGACCCACTTTCTCCCTTTTTATAGCCCTAAAAGTTAGAGTAAGCCTCAGGTTTAATTCTCAAAGCCTCCGCCCTCTTCTCCTCTTCTCTCCTTCTCCTGTGTGACATTATCTGCTTCCACACACTGCTTGTTTCTCTAAGCCAGATCTTCACCAGAGCCCAGAATGAGTAGACGGTCTTCATTTTGGGCTTGTAAGTGCGCATGCGCGCCCCTGTATGTGCGCGAACGAACGCACGTAGAAGCTAGAGGTCAAGGTAAGACATCCCTCAGGAACCGCCTCGCTTGCTTTCTTGGTACAGCTAGATTATACCAAGATAGCTGAGGAGGGTTTGGAAGGAAGCCAATGTCTCTGAGTCTGAAGCTCTGGTACCGCCAGTGTGTGGCCACTGTGCCAGGCTTCTTATGTGGGTGCTGGGGATCAAACACAGGTCCGTAGGCTTACAGAGCGAGCACATTACTGACAGATCTGTTGTCCCAGACCCCTTCAGACATATCTTTCCCCAGTCCTCAGCAGTTTTTCTTCCTTCCCTTGATAGCCAATGTATTCGTGCTCAAGAGGAAGAGCTAGGATTGAAGCATCACCTAGTGGGCTTAGTACAGCACATAATGGGAGCAGTAATTCAAATTTAGCTAAGTTATCTCTTTCAGGAAGTAATTTTTTTACTTACGACCGACCTAAAGGCAAAGTTACCCTTCCCTTCCAGTAAAGTGTCAAACCCGGGAAGATGGTGTTTAAGTCTCATCAGTTGAGGAATGGAAAGGGGAATAGATGTGGATTTGGGAGACCAGAAGGCTTTTTCCAGAACTGCTGGAGTTTGCTGATTGCTGACTTGGCCTTCCTGTGGGATGTACCTGAGTTTTCTGTTTGGATCTTGTGATGCTAGCGTGCTGGTGAGTAGCAATGTCGATCGTATGAAAAGCTGTGGAAGTGACAGAATGAGAGGGGCTTTAAGAAAACACTACGAGGGCCAGAAAACTGGCTCAGTGGTTAAGAGCACTGACAGCTCTTCCAGAGGTCCTGAGTTCAATTCCCAGCAACTACATGGTGGCTCATGAGATGATCCTGTACCTTCAAAAGATAAAATAATCTAACTCATTTTAAAAAAATGGAAAAATAAAACTAAGTTAATTGTGGTAACACTCTCAAGTGTACCTCCTGGCACTTGGAAGTGGAGATAGGAGAGACAGATGAAATGAGCTGGGCAGTGGTGGCACATGCCTTTGATCCCAGCACTTGGGGGGCAGAGACACGTGGATTTCTGAGTTCAAGGCCAGCCTGGTCTACAGAGTGAGTTCCAGGACAGCCAGGGCTACACAGAGAAACCTTGTATCAAAAAAACAAACAAACAAAAAAAGAAATAGGATAAAATGATTGAAACCCCCTTTAAAGTTACTTTTAGTTACTGAAACATTTTTTTTTAACTTTTTTTTTAAATTGTGGGTGGGGTAAACATGTCAAGCATATGTAGGGGGCAGAGGACAGCTCTCTGTGAGCTTATGATCATCTCTGTCTCTCTGTGTGCTTGTGCCTGAGGTCTCTCTTTCTGTGTACATGTGCATGTGTGCCTCTCTATGTGTGCACATGTGCATCCATTCTGTTTCTGTGTGTATTTGCGTTTGTGTGAGTGTGTGTACTCCTGTAGGTAAGCCTACCAAACTATAAAATATATAACCTGTCCAGAGACTTTTATGCTCTATTGTACGGCCCTCTCTGCCCTTCCACTGACCTTCCAGATGCCTCAAAATCCTTCCACTCATCCCTTATCAGCTGGGAGCTGGCGACCTTCTGGAGTCAGCCTCTGTTAGAGACAGATGCATTGTTACGGTGGACACCTGGGGCTGGGGGAGTCCTTCAAGTTCAAAAGTAGAAATCACTGGTAGATTTTTTTGGCTTTGAGACAAGCAAATGGATGCAGAACCTCTTGCAGGGAGAGGTCTCTCTCGCTGCATGGTGGCTGTATGGAGTCATCTGTAGCTCTCCACCACAAGTCTTCCCGTGTGTTGCTTGTTTTCACGTAGCCATTAACAAATACTAAGCCATCAAGCTCTCAGAATACAGAGCAAATACATAGAAGGAGAGTGTAAGTTTTTACTGAGTGTGCAGTCTTTTTTGGGGGGTGGAAATCTGAATGCATTTTCAGTATCAAGCCTCGCTGAGAGGAAGCTCTTCAAGCTGGAAGAGGAGCATCCGGAAATATGAGTTTGTCATGGAAACGCTGACAGGGCTTCATTGGAGGGGATGCTCACAGGTGCAGCCCGGAATTGTGGAGCCTCTCATGGCTTATTTCCACTCCAGCCTGCTGACTGAGTTCTCTTTCCTATAGCCGGGCCCTGGGATAGTCTGAAGGTTTTCTGGTGGAGCTGGGTAGTTCTTACCAGGAAAGTGAGAGGGCTCAGATTCCTAGAGCTGGAAATAATCTTGGTATCGGTTTCACATCTGAAAGGGGGCTTCTAGGGAGGGTGGAGGGGAGAGTGATGTAGAAAAGGAGGGCACAATCTAGTCGTATACAGGCATCAGTTTCATGTCTTCATCCCTGTAGTCTGCAGCCCATTGAGGTGTCTGACTTCTCTGTGTTACAGAAAAGCAAATAGGCTGATTCACCCCCCCCCCCCCCCCCCCCCCCGCCCCCCCCCCCCTCAGGAACCAGGACCACCAGGAGCATGCCCTGAGCCAGCCCTTGTAGCTGAGACCAAAGTCAGGAAGTACAGACTTTACTTTAGCTAGCAGGAAGAAGGCGGGAAAGGCATTCCTCCTGGGAAAGGTGGCACAAAGACCACCTCTGAATCCTGTCAAGGCATGAGTGACTGGAGTTATCCGCTGGCTTTTGCTTTAGAGTGGCCTTTGTGTCTTTGAAGATATTCTTTGTTCCTCCCAATTGCTCCCACCCCGAGTCCTAGCCCAAGGCTGAGAAAGGCACTAACTAGCAGCTTTAGTCAATGAGCTGGGCCTGAGTGGCTCTGAGTGGGGTTGGGTAAAGGAAAAGGCTGACCCTGGAAAGGTTCCAATTGGTAAGAAAAGTGGGCTCCCTCTAGCACTCAGTTTAAACTGGTACGGGAAACATGGAGTTCAAGGACGGTGAAAGAAAAAAGACCCAGTCCATACATTCCTAAACTGACAGTCTAAATGAAAAACAAAAACCCAAAAGCATTTTCCTACCCACACCACAAAACCCTGATTTACCATCTCTTGAACAGAAGCCATCCATGTTCCTTGGATTGTGAGAAGAGACAAGGTAAAAGCAAGATCCATTTACCAATATTCCTGTCCTGTATCTCTGAGGCTCCAGCCATAGCCTTCAGCAGCTCTTCCTAGTCCCTCCCTGCACTCCCTGACCTGGGGGGCCCGGGCGGGGGGGGGGGGAGGGGCAGGTTTGTGCTCGTCGCCAGGTTTCAGTGGCCCTGCTAAGGGACTGCTCCTCCTGGGGCTGATTGGATCGGACCCCGGGCTGATTTCCAGCCTCATCTGTTCACTACAACACAGATGCCACCTTTCTTGCCCCACCCGGAGTCTTCGGAGCTTGGAAGACATTCCAGAGTGCTCCTGCTCAGTATGAATTTGTTGCTCAGTGCACTAGGCGATCAGAACCGATTTCTCTCCTTTTTCCCTCAGAGGTGTTGATAGTAACAGCAGCAACGAGCTGCCAAGTTGGCAGGAGAACAGAGCGGCTGTGCACTGCGGATTGAGGGGGGCAGGGAGCAGCAAGCCCACAGAGGGCTGAGCCAGGATGACAGTCTGTTTATCCTGAAATTAAAAAGGTCCCTCCAGGCTGAGCGACCAGGCATCCTACCTAGGGGTAGGGGTGGGATGGAGATACTGTGGTTTGAAGGGAGAGGCCCCAAGGGAAGTCTGAGGCTGATGATGCAGATGTAGCACCTGGGAGGCTCCCAGTCCTGGATGTTGCTATAGTCAGGAGGGAGGGACCTGCTGGCTGGGCCCAGAGGGCAAACCAGGCCTAGGAGGCAAGGTGGAGATCACCTTTGTTCCAGTTCTGGAGTAGGGCTGTAGCTTTTGGAAGGCTATGAGACACAAGAGGAGCTATCTATTGTGAGTCTACTTCTTCTTAAAGCTAGGGACAACTAGGGGCCCCTAGGGGGTTACTCATCCTCTGTCAATCACACAGAACTGGGGATCTCAGAATCATTCTTCAGAGGTGTGTGTGAAGATTCAACAGACTCAGAATAGTCAAAGCTTACCATAAAGCAGACAACATACTATAAGGCAGACATACTAAGAGCTTTATGGATGTCATCACATTTTCTGCAGACTCTACCAAATGGGTGCTGCTATTAGCTTTCCCATTTTCATAATGAAGTAGCCCAGACACAGGGTCTTTAAAAACATATTCAAGATCATAGAGCTGGTGAATAACAAAGACTTAAGCCCAGTTGTGTGGTGTGTAGGCTGATGTTCCCAGCCTCTGCACACACTGACTTCCTAGTATAACCTAGCTCTGGGCACAGTGCTTGCTTGACATCAAACATTTAATAAGTGCTAGCTACCACCATGGCGCAATTGGATATTTCCAACAGGACCCAGGGATTTTGTGAGGCCCTAGCTCCCCACCCTGTCTTTGGTTTCCACTCCATGTTTGTGTTAGAAGTTAGAGGAATTCTCCCTTTGGCAAGCCATTGGCCTTGCTTCGTTCTCTGTTTGTCCATCCCCCTCCTCCTTGAAGCAGAACAGAAGAATTCTCAGCTTCCTTTAGTTACCCTCAGCTTGCAAAGAAAACATAGTCTGCTATGTCTGCTGCCAGTTCCTCTCTGGTGACAGCCACAACCCATGTGTTGGGTGCCAGCCTGTGTTGTGGGTAGAGCCAGGAGCCTGGGGCTGGACCTCGGGGTCCTACTAGAGAGCTTGGGCCTGGCACTGTGAGTGTGCTCCGATGCCTTAGAGTAGCCCAGAACTTTTAGCTGTAAGAGCTGAGGCCAAATGCCCTCTGTCTCTGTCTCTGATTCTTTCTTCTGTCTCTGTCTCTGATTCTTTCTTCTGTCTCTGTCTCTGATTCTTTCTCTGTCTCTGTCTCTGATTCTTCTGTCTCTCTTTGTCTCTCTCTCTGAGTGAGAGAGAGAGAGAGTGTGTGTGTGTTTTGCTGGGGATCTAACCCAAAGCCTGTGGCATGTTGGGTAGGTGCCCTCCTACTAAGCTCCATTTCTAGCTCTTGGTTCTTTAAGACTCTTTAACTCACTTCGTAATCCTGTTTGGTTTTTGATACCTGATCCTCCAGCATCCACCTCCTGAGTGCTGGGATTATAGGCATGAGCCACTAGGCCCAGCTATTATAGATTGTATATACAGAAATCCATTCTTCACTACTGGGCATGGTGATATACACCTCTGGCCTCAGTACTTCGAAGGCTGAGGCTGGGATGATCAGGAATTCAAGGCCAGCCTGGGCTACCTGCCTGGAGCAGGTATCAAGGCAGCTTTGTAAATTAGTAATGAGTTTTCCAGGTCCACTAAACTGTGATACTCATGTCTCTTGCAAGGGATCAGACAGATAGTTCCATGCCACTTCCTGGGGTCCTAAAACTACTTTCTGTCAGGTCAAACCAGAGCCAAATACCTAGTCGCCAGCCAACTGCTTCTTAGGCTGAGCACCAGCCTGGGGCAGTTAAACATGGATCCTCAGCACTGGAGGGAAGGTGTGTGTGGGGAGAAGAAGTATAGATGTCTCAAAACAACACTTGTTCACATGTGTACTGAGAGGTCTGATGCGGGGCTACAAAGGCATCATCCTGATTGCCCACTTCAGCTGAGAGGGTAGATGACTTTGGAGCCTGCACAGGAGTGGTACAAGTAAGTAAAGCCTTGTCATGGTAACTCAGAGGGAACTATCATCCCAAACATTACGGGTCCTAATCAGAGAGCAGGAGAGAGAATCTCCTAGTCAGAAACATAAATTAATTCACTAGAACAAAGGAAAAAGAGGGCTGGCACAAGTCCTTCTACATGCTAACTATCCCAGCAACACTGAACAGCCTTTAGTTCTGAGGGCGCTTCTCCCCATGGCCAGAGAGGTGGAGGAGAAACTGAAGCACCAGAGCAGAGGAGAGCTCTGAGGAGTTTCAAGGCACACTCAGAAGGCTGTTGTCTATCGGAGTGGCCACTATTTTGATCTGGGGTATTTGTTGGTGGTTTGCTCTTGTAGTATTCAGGGGTCTCTGTGGCCTTACCTGGCTGCAGAGAGACCAGCTGATAGAGGCAAGAAGGTAGTTAAGATCAGGACTCCAAGTGGTTTATTTTAGGCATATTTAAGCAAAGCACAATTTGGTGAAAACCATGTTGGTGATAATTAACTCAATCCCTCTTGCACGACAAAGCGTACGTACATGTGTCTCCTTGAGCAACAAAGTAAACTAAATACAGATCAGATGTGACTCCAAGAAACTCTTTGTCTAGTCCATAAAGATAGGTTCTATAGATTGACTGAGGAAAACACCATTATGATAAGGGACTGGGGAAGGATTGGTGCCCGAAAAGTTTCTGGCCACACAGCAAAAAGGTCACTAGGCTAGAAAGCACATCTGTTCTGGCTTTCTAGGCAGAGAACAGGTATTGCATTTCTTCCCTTGAAGGAACAACCCTGTGTCCTTACCATGCCCGTCTCTCCCAGTGCTTGCCTGTGAACACAAGGACCTCCATCCCTCCCACAACAGTAGATGCCACAGGCAAAAAGAAATGCCTTCCCATCAATGCACTGCTACATACATGGCTGTTCCGTGAAGCAAATGGCTGAAATCTTGGTGTCTTATGCTCAGAAATTTCTTCTTCAGACCTTGAGGTTCTCATTTACAATCTTCTGCAAGGATTCTGAGGTGGTTTTATGGGGGGAATTCCATGTATGTGTGGTGGGAGGTAACTGTCTTCCTCTAGCTGCTGATTCTATGTGGACTTAAGCCATTGTCCAAAGAAAAGCATGAAGTCTGGGGAGGTAAGAATCAGAAGGCTAGAGCTGAACAAACATGGTGAAACATACCAAGGTACCAGGAGGGAGGGTAAGGGGAGAACACTCTGAAGAGCTGGGACTTCCTGCCTGTGGGACACTGACAGGAGAGAGAGTGGCCTCTCCAGGGTAAGGTGGTAAGAGAAAGCACATTTCTCAGCTTCTGAACACTTGGTGAAGGCATATAGAGGCCAGCACAGAGGCAGGGGCATGCCTGAGATGATCCTAAGAGTTCATTCCCCTTGGTGTCTTCTGAAGAAAGAATGGACAGCAGAAGTGGGTCGAGGCTCCATTTCCCTGAGGAAGCTCTGTGCTGGAGGCAAGATGTGTTACGTTGCCTGTTCACTTATTCATGAGGCTATCGATTATAATGCAGCTTTTCCACAGGCTCCTAAGGTAGCATGAGTTTCCAAAAGAAAGAAAGCTAACTTCATTTGTTCTGGAGATATCAGGAGCTCGGGCAGGTCATCTGCCTTAACTTCGTCATTTCCCCCCACCACCTTCCCACCCCTCCTGAAGCATTCCTATGACCTGAGGGTTGTGAGCTGTGAAGAGCCCTTTGTATTAATTTCTTTACTAGCTGTTGTAACTAAGACTCTGACAAGAGCAACTGAATGGGAAAAAGGGTTTATCTTTGGCTCACAGTTCAAGGGTCCAGCCCACCAGGGTGGGGAATCAAGGTAGCAGGCACTTGAAACAGGGTGTTCACATTGCAGCGACAGTCAGGAAGCAAAGAGAGGAGCACTGTTGCTCATCTCCCTTATCACTCCAGAATTCCAGCCTGGGAATGGTGTCACCCACACTGGACAGGTTTTCCTGCCTCTATTACTGTAGTCAAGATCGTCCCTACAGGAATAGAAAGATAGCTCTGTAGTTAGGAGCACTTAATTGTTCTTGCAAAGGAGCTGGATTCAATTTCTAGCACCTACTTGACAGGTAACAACCACCCACAACTCAGACGATTCAACACCCTCTTCCATGGGCACACACAGGTACACATAGACATACGTGTAGGCCGAACACCAATTCACATAAAATAAACATAAAAAAAAAAAAAAGATAGCTGGGCAGTGGTGGTGCATGTCTTTAATCCCAGCACTTGGGTGGCAGAGTCAGGTGGATCTCTGAGTTCGAGGCCAGCCTGGTCTACAGAGTGAGTTCCAGGACAGCCAGGGCTATACAGAGAAACCCTGTCTCGAAAAACCAAAAAAAAAAAACCAAACAAAAAACCAAGCTGGGGTGGAAAGTACAAGGCCTCTAGAAAAGAGGTGGAAGGAGCAGGCCAGGCTCATAGTCAATGTCCCTAGCTCTTTTGGTCTCAATTGGAAATGAGACCCACTGCCGGCAAAGACTTCACTAAACACAATTGGAACTGAGGAGAAAGGGTAGCAAGTGTCAGGAGCCTCCCAGCCCTGAGCTGAGGGAGAGCATGTATTGAGGATCTGAGGGTCCTTTTAAGTAAGAAGAGACACACTGGGGAGAGTTGTCACTTGGGAGTGTGGGAGTCAGGAGGCCTCCATTGTTGTCCAGTCACATGGCTTACTTTGTGTGGCTTCCCCTTGGCCTCTGTTCATTTCTAGCAAAAGAAAATGGCTTACTAGTAAGACCTCAGAGAACCTTTAGAGCTCAGGATTGTGACATCTGGACTCAGCCAATGCCTGGGCTCTTAGGATTTGGAGTGTTGAGATAGCTCGAAATACCAAAAGGAACTCCAGAATAGCCAGGCCTGAGAAAGGGGTGTGATGGTTAATGTTGGCTTGACAGAAGCTGGAGAGACACACCTCTGAGCATGCCTGCCTATGGGGGATTTTATATATATATAAATAATATATATAATATATGTATATATATATATTATATATATATAATATATGTATGTGTGTGTGTGTATATATATATATATATATGGTTTTTCGAGACAGGGTTTCTCTGTGTAGCCCTGGTTGTCTTGGAACTCACTCTGTAGACCAGGCTGGCCTCCAACGCAGAAATCCTCCTGTCTCTGCCTCCCGAGTGCTGGGATTAAAGGATTAAAGGCATGTGCCACCACTGCCTGTTTTGTTGTTTTGTTTTGTCAAATTTATACAAGCTAAAGTCATCTGGGAAGAGGGACTCTCAGTTGAGAAAGTACCTTCATTAGATTGGCCTGTAGTCAAGTCTATGGAGCATTTTCTTGATTCATGATTGATGTGGAAGGGTCCAGCCCATTGTGGGTGGTGCTACCCCCTTGCAGTGCAGTTGGTCCCGGGTTGTATTAAAAGCAGGCTAAGTCATGAGGAGCAGACCTGTGAGCATCACTCCTCTGCTTTGGTTCCTGTCTTCAGGTTCCCACCCTGCCTGAGTTCCTGCCCTGACTCCCCTCAATGACAGTCTGTGATCTGGACATATAAACCAAACAAGTCCTTTCTTCCCATGTTGGTTTTGGCCCATTTTATTACAGCAGTAGACAGGAAGCCAAGATAGCAGGAATGAGCCTTTTTAGATGAGTAGAGTCTAAAACACGGGCCGACAACGAAGCAAGTCCCAGGAGTTGGCTCCCCAACTTTGGAGACCCTGTCATGTGTCTTCACTGATTTTGGCTCTAAATTTAGAGGCTGTTGACTGGGTCTAGGTGCACATGTTGTCTGGTGAAGATTGTGCTCTTGTACCATTCTTCATGTCTATTGTAATCTTCAGTGTCCCAACATACTGGCCTCCTCCTTCTGCTGTCTCACAGGCTATGCTATGGCCAGAGGGAATTGCATACAGACATTGCATTTTCTTCCTTTGTCACTATGTACTGCACCTGTGCTCCCTGCTGCCTTCCTATTATATAGCTGTTTACTGGGTATCTACTCTGCATTGTTGTTGCTGCTGTTGTTATTTGTTGTGCTTCTTTGTATAGTCCTGGCTGTCCTGGAACTCACTCTGTAGACCAGGCTGGCCTTGAACTCAGAGCTCCGCCTGCCTCTGCCTCCCGAGTGCTGAGATTAAAGGTGTGCGCCACCACTGCCCACTCATCTACTCTGAATTTTAATCCCACATTACCCTCGAAAGTATCCCTATTTCTTCTCTGGGTAGTACACCTCATATGTTACAAAATCAGGATTTGGTTTCCACGGCCTCGACTCTCAGCTGTAACACTAAACTGCCTCTCAAGAAATAGCTGCCTCAGCCAGGCAGTGATGGCACGCGCCTTTAATCCCAGCACTTGGGAGGCAGAGGCAGGCGGATTTCTGAGTTCGAGGCCAGCCTGGTCTACAGAGTGAGTTCCAGGACAGCCAGGGCTACACAGAGAAACCCTGTCTCGAAAAACCAAAAAAAAAAAAAAAAAAGAAATAGCTGCCTCTGCTAACATTTCCCTCTCAGCCTAGGGTTTGATCTGCACTTTGCCTCTCACACACTCCCCATTGTCCTGAGGGGTTTGCTGAATGTGTTTTGAGTGGAGGAATAAGTGTCTGACTGAATGACTCTGAACCATAGCAAGGCCTAAGGCTTGTCCAAAGCCCTTGCACACCCCAAACCCCACTGTGTAATAGGGAGTTACAACTCTCTTTCTGAAGGATTCTGGCCTCCCATTTCCTTTTCAAAGGCATCCTGGGAAAGGAAGGGAATGGAGTGTTCATGGGTGAGGGAAGAGAGGAGCACAAAGCTGTGTGTGATTAGCAAAGTCTCTTCAGCTGGATGCTTTAGGCAGCTGCTGGGAATGTGATTGCGGCCTTCCAGGCTGGGAACCAAGCGTTACTGATTGCTTTGTGTGATTTGACAGGGGTATGATGGCAAGGCCTGAGTCATTCAGGGCCTGGATGAGGAGTAAGAGCCCCCAAAGACTGTTCCACCCCCTTTGGGATCTGGAGATGTGGGTCAGCGGTAAAATACATGTTTAGCATGTTTGGGGCTCTGGTTCCATTTACACCAAACCCCCACTTCTAGCTGGGCATGTGGGAATCTCTTATTGTCTTTTTTGCTGTTGAAGATTTAAACAAGGTCTCCTGTCTCCCTGGCTGGCCTGGAACTCACAGAGATCCACCTGCTTCTGCCTCCTGAGTGCCCAGATTAAAGGTATTTGCTACCATGTCCAGGAACAGAAGGGTCAGGCCCCAGGGTCGGGCCTGGAAAGACAGTTTTTGGTTCTGCCTCTGGGCAAATCCATCCACGTTGCAGAATGTGGGTGTGTGAGCCCACATTCATTCCTCCCAGCCTCCTTCCCACAACCGTATGTATGATGACGGTGATCAAAACAACCATTTAAAAATGCTTGCAGTTGCTGGCATGTCTACTATGATCCTTGTGCTTTCAAACCCAATGTGATGATTCACCTTGATTGGATCAAGAGATACATCAAAAAAACAAAAATGAAGCATGCCTTTGGTGTATCCGTGAGGGTATTTCTGGAGACCATCTCATGTTGAAGACTTTTGCCTAGTGAATGATTTAATCATTGGTGTGTTCAAATTTCTAATATACTGGAAGGTCGAGGGAACTGTGAAGGTGAAAGGGCTGGTTAAGAAAGTGAGTTACTGAAGGTGCATCTTTTTTTTTTTTTGGTTTTTCGAGAAAGGGTTTCACTGTGTAGCCCTGGGCTGTCCTGGAACTCACTCTGTAGACTAGGCTGGCCTCGAACTCAGAAATCCGCCTGCCTCTGCCTCCCAAGTGCTGGGATTAAAGGTGTGCACCACCACTGCCCAGCTTTTTTTAAAGGAATTATTTATTTTATGTATATGAGTATGCTGTAGCTATCTTCAGACACACCAGAAGAAGGTATTGGATCCCATCACAGATGGCCACCATGTGGTTGCTGGGAATTGAACTCAGGACCTCTGGAAGAGCAGTCAGTGCCCTTAACCACTGAGCCATCTCTCCAGCCCTGAAGGCGCACCTCGCACCTCTGATGTGTGTGCTTTAGTCTTGGCCCATTACTCCGATCTTTCTCCTAGTTGCTTAAGCAACTCCACAACCTTCCACTGCCAAGGTTGTTCTGCTTTGCCCCAGGCCCAAAGTAATGGAACCAAACCCTGGGCCCAAACCTCTGAAACCATGAGCCAAATTAAACATTTTGTTTATTTCTCTCCTGTATTTGTCACGGTGAGGATGCCTAAGGAACCCACCTACCCCAGCGCCTCTTCTCATCCTTACAACAATCCCCTTGAGGCCAGCTGGTCAACCAGGTGGATTCAAGGACAGTCAGGGCTATATGGAGAAACCCTGTCTTGAAAAACAGAACAAAGCAAAATACAAACAAAACAAAAAAGAAAAACAAACGAACATAATTTCTTCAGGACACACAAAGCTTTTTTTTTTAACACACCAGCAAGTAGATAAGGCCCAGAGAGGCTGTGTCAGGTAGTAAGTCCATGGTGGAGCTCCATAGGTCATACTCTTGATTCATTTTTTAAAAAGATTTATTTATTTTTATGTGCATTGGTGTATGTCTTATATAAGGGTGCCAGGTCCCCTGGTACTAGAGTTGCAGACTGGTGTGTGCTGACATGTAGGTGCTGGGAATTGAACCTAGGTTCTATAAAAGAGCAGCCAGTGCACTTAACCACTAAGCCATCTCTCCAGGTCACCAGCTCATTTCTTCATTCTTAAGTCCCTATTTTTCTCTGGTTTTGGGTCTAGACCTCCTGTCTCTAGAAGGAAAATCTCCAGATCATGGTTCACATGACATTAGGAACATAGGTTAATATTCTTAATTTAGAACATGCAAACAGCAGTTCTAAAGTAGACTGTTCCTCATTCTCAGCATCCTCAGTATAAAGAAGCTCCTCTCTAGAAAGAATCTTCCAGACGGGCAGTGGTGGTGCATGTCTTTAATCCCAGCACTTGGAAGGCAGAGGCAGGTGGATTTCTGAGTTCGAGGCCAGCCTGGTCTACAGAGTGAGTTCCAGGACAGCCAAGGCTATACAGAGAAACCCTGTCTTGAAAAACCAAAAAAAAAAAAAAAAAAGAAAGAAAGAATCTTCCTTGTTGCCTGCCCTTTCTGAAAGTGTTCGTGTGAAGGCTAGGGGTAGCAGAAGCTTTCCTGGAAGAAGAACAGAGCTGTTGGTTCTCTCTGGGCTGGCCGACACAGGTTCCCCTCTGCCTTTCCTCCCAGACTTGGTGGCCATCCGTTGACATCGAGAAGCCTACCTGAAAATATAGACTTTGAGATATCACTCACCGAATTGCTCATTCATTTGATAACTCCTGGCAGTCTGGCTATGAGTCAGCCTTTGATATAGGTGCTGAATGATACACAAGGCAGAGTTCTGGTCGCCCAAGAAAAGGGACATCTTCCTGGGGCAAAGTGAGGTGGGAGATGGGAGCTGTAGGAGTGTTTCCTCCACATGGAAACATTCCCTCCTTGAGGAAGGCTCGAAAGACTCTGGACACTGACAGAACATAGTATTTCAAGATTCTAAGGGAACCTAGAAGGCTCAGAAAGTTGCAGAACTCACAAGGCTTCTCCCCAGGGTTATGTAAGCCATGACTAGCTGGTGAGAGGAGAGTTTCCAGAGTGTCCAGCTGCCCCTAAGTTGTGTAGAGCTCCAGTATAGAGATTACACAAGTCCTCATTTATGCTGGGGTAAGCTGTTTGAAGATGTACCTGCCTTTGAGTCATCTGCTCCAGTAAATAACCCCAATCCTGTAAGTAACCCCAATCAACTCATTGGTCCAAGCCAGATTAGGGTGGAATCATTTCTTTCTTTCTCCCTTCCTTTCTTCCTTCCTTCCTTCCTTCCTTCTTTTTTAAAATTTTCAAGACAGAGTTTTTTATGTGTAGACCTGACTATCCTGGAACTTACTGTTTAGACCAAGCTGGCTTTGAACTCACAGAGATCCACCTACTCCTGTCTTTCAAGTGATGGGACCAAAGGCAATCATTTTTTAAAATCTGTCACCAGTTCCTTATCTGAGGTGAACAAAAAATTGTTCACATCTCCCTAGGCAAAGCCACACAACACTAGGCCGGAGAAATAATGGAAGCTCATAGAAGCAATGCCTGCAGGCCACCTTGAGAGACATACTGAAGACATGACTGACCAATGGACAGAACATGAAGCAGACCAAGGTGGGAAAGTGCTCTAGATACTAGGAACAGCATACGTGAAGGCCCGGAGTCCAGAGATGCATGGGATAGTGAAAGACTTAAGCACACACAGGGCTGGAATGTAGCACATATGGGACACCAGGAGATACGAGGTGAGGGGTGAGGTGCATAATTACTTTCTGTTGCTGTGATAAAATACCACCACCAAAACTAATTCATGGAAGTTTATTTTGACTTTTGGTCCAAAAGGATAAGAGTCCATAATGCAGGGCTACACAGAGAAACCCTCTCTCGAAAAACAAAACAAAACAAAACAAAAAAAGAGTCCATAATGGCAGAATATACTTTAACCTGAAACACAAGGCACTAAAAGGGTTTTTCTTTGTTATTGCTGTTTTGTTGAGATGGAATCTTACCAAGTATCCCAGTCGGGCCTTGGCTTCACCATTTTCCTGCCTTTGACTTGGTGCTGGGACTGCACACATGTGTCAAGCCTGGAAAGTTTTGTTTTGTTGAGATTTATTCATTCTTACTACATGTGTGTGGGTATTTTGCCTGCACATGTTGTCTGTGTGCCACAAGTGCAGTGCCTGTGTAGGCCAGAAGAGGGCAGTGAATCCCCAGAAATTGGTGTTACAAGTGTTTGTTAGCCACCTTGTGGGTGCTGGGAATCTTACCCAGGTTCTTTGGAAGAGCAGCCAATGCTCTTAACCATTGAGCCATCCTTCCAGCCCTAAACTTGGAAAGTTTTTAAAAATGTATATATCATGTTCAGCTTTGTGTTTTAGAAAGTACTCTTTGAGCTGAGCAGTGGTGGCACATGCATTTAATCCCAGCACTCAGGAGGCAAAGACAGGTGACTCTCTGTGAGTTTGAAGCTAGATTAGTCTACAAGCAAGTTCCAGGACAGCCAAAGCTACACAAAGAGCCCCCTCTTCCCCCTCCCACACACTCACACACAAAAGATGGAGATGTCAGGAAGAGGTTTGGCTTGGAGTAAGTGGGTATGAGAGGGGTGGGAATGATGGGCTTTAATGTAGACTCATTAACTCTTCTCTAACCCAAGTGGTGTGTGTGTGTGTGTGTGTGTGTGTGTGTGCGCGCTTGTATGTACAATGTGAATGTGGGTGCACATGTGTGTGTGCTTGTATGTGCACATGTAGATGGGGTTCATGTGCGTGCGTGCATGTGTGTGGGTGTGTAGGCAGTTGTCAGCCTTGGGTGCCATTCCTCAGGAGCCATCCACTGTGTTTGTGTGTCACAGGGACCTGGGACCTGGCAGTTAGATTAGTCGAGCTAGCCCATGAGCTTCAGAGATCCTATCTATCTCTACCTCCTCAAAGCAGGTATTACTACTACAGTCCACTGTGCATGCTTCTTACATGCTTGCGGAAGCTAGAACCCGGCCCTCATGCTTGTGTAGCAAGCACTTTACTGACTGTGTGCTCTCCCCAGCCCCTAGTAAGATGGTATTTATGGAGTATCTATGATCACATTGTTTAATACCTAATAGTGTGACTGGTCACATGGCCACTCAGAATAAACAAAATATTGATCAGTCTCCTTTATAGCTGTGTTGGTCTTCTTAATAAGCCATAGTCAGTGGAGTATAAGCATGTGGGCATGACTGTAAAGCTGTCCTTACAGACAAGGCATTCTGGAGTATGAGTCACCATCTTGGGTGCTGAGGTAAAGCTGAGGATGTGTGTGAAGCTGGCAGAAAACGTGCTCCTGAGATTCTAAGAACTGAAGACAGTATAACAGATCCAGACTTAGCACTTCTGGTCTCCTTTAATCTAAGATAGAAATAAACTTCTAAGGGCAAGACAGCTCAGCTGTCAAGAATGGGAGTCACAGCCAGGCAGTGGTGGCGCGCGCCTTTAATCCCAGCGCTCTGGAGGCAGAGGCAGGCAGATTTCTGAGTTGGAGGCCAGCCTGGTCTACAGAGTGAGTTCCAGGACAGCCAGGGCTACACAGAGAAACCCTGTCTCGAAAAAACTATATATATATATATTAAACAAGGATGCAGGCTTCTTCCTTATTTAAACTGTCTGACATGAAATTTTCCTCTACTCACAACTGGACATAATTCTGGCAAATATAAACAAAAAAACATCTAATGATTAGTTAAAGCGGATGAATCTAAAGATCTGGAGGAGGGGAGTGTGGGAAGGCTCTCAGTAGACATGAAGTTATCAGTTGATGAGTGGCCGTGAAGCCATGGCAACATGAGGTCACTAAAGAAGAGAACAAGATCTGGAGCAGAATTCCAAGGAGCACCACATTTGAAGGATGGGCAGAGGAAGAGGAGCCTGACGAGACTGGAGGGAGTAATCAGAGAGGTAGGAGAAGGCCAGGTAAACTCAGACAAAGTCCTGACCAACAGTGAGAAGGCAGCCACTTCTGCTGGTTTCTATAGGGGTTGATAGGACCACAGGGCCCCAGAAAAAAAATTTAGGTTTCTGTTGTCTCAGATCCTACTGGGTTAGCTTTCTGAAACTGTGACAAAATGCCTACAGCAATCACCTTACAGGAAGGGAACAGTTTGGGTTTTGGCTCATGGTTTCAGAGATTTCAGTCCACAGTCACTTGCTGCTTTGGGTCATGGCAGGTACATCATGGTGGTACCTCACACAGTCAGGAAGGGGAGAGAGACAGACAGAGGCAGGGAACCAACCAGGATAACAGTGCTATTTCCAAATATTCCCTCCAAGAGGGCGTCCCCAATAGCCTACTGTCTTTCTACTAACTCTACCTCTTAGTCTTCACTACCGGCTAGGCACCGAACCTACCACATGTAGTCCTTTAGATGTGCTTTCAAGATTCATGCTATAACTCCCAAGAGAGGCTCATCATACCATCTTCCTGGCATTCACTAGGATTAAGTCCTACCTCCTCAATGCCCCTTTGGACCTGCCAAGGTTTGGCTCTAGCCTTTCTCATCTGCTTCTTTCTTCAGCACACTGTTCCTGATGTGTCTGGCTTCCTGCCATTGCTTGGTTGAGTCCACCGGCTCCTATCTGAAGAGTGTCCCTATCCCCCTTAATCCCACCCATTCTTCTGCTCTCTGATTCTTCAGGCAAATCGGTTGCCCCAACTCTGTGCCTTCTGAGCACTTTGCTTACTCCTAGTCGCCCGTCTCAGTGCAATCTGTGTTAAACTTGGTTGTGTAGATGTATGTCTCCAACCACCTTGAGAACCTGGAAAATTTCATTTTGCCAAATTGTCAGTACTTCCCAAATGTAATACAATCCCTATTTAAAATGTCCACTAGAGTTTTAAAGTTTTTATTTATGGGTATATGTGTGTACCACAAGAGTTTATGTGCACCATATGGATGAAGTGCCCTTGGAGACCAGAGGGTGCTGATTCCCCTGGGAGTGGAGTTCTAGGCAGTTGTGAGCTGCCTGTTGTGGATGCTGTGAATTGGTCCTCTGGAAAAGCAGTAAGCTCTTAACCTTTGAGCTATCCCTTGAGCTCCCCCTACTAGAGTTTCTAATAGAAGTTGATAAATTAGTCGGGCAGTGGTGGCACACACCTTTAATCCCAGCACTTGGGAGGCAGAGGCAGGTGGATTTCTGAGTTTGAGCCCAGCCTGGTCTACAGAGTGAGTTCCAGGACAGCCAGGGCTACACAGAGAAACCCTGTCTCGAAAAACCAAAAAAAGAAAACCACAGTGAGCTCCGACTTCACATGTGATGAGCAAGATGACTCAACACATAAACCTGATGACCTGATCCTAGATCCCACGTGGTGGAAGGAGAGACCTGACTCCCACAATTCCCACAAACTGTCTTTTCACACACACACACACACACACACACACACACACACACACACACTTTTTTAAAAGCCCAATGATAAAAATGGGGCAAGTGGTACATGGCTGTAATCCCAACACTTGGGAAATAGAGGCAGAAGGATGAGGAATCCAGTTATCCTTGCCAACATAGTGAGTCTGAGACTAGCCTAGGCTACACAGACCCTATCTCTAAATAAACAAATACATGTATATACATACATGCATACATACATACATATGTGGCAGGGTGTGGTGGCACACACCTTTAATCTCAGTGCTCAGAAGGCAGATCTCTTGAGTTCGAGGCTACTTTGATAGTCTAGTGAATTCCAGAACATAGTTACTTTCAGGCCAGCCAGAGATACACAGTGAGACCTGTTTCAAAAACAAAAATAAATAAAATAAACAGATATCAGAAAATAAGTTTATGAAGACACAAGAGGTGGAGCCCTCATAAACTGCCTATAGCAATGTAAAGTGGTTCAGTTGCTTGGGAAGACAACCTGGCTATTCCTGGAAAGGTTAGCTTAAAGATGCCATAAAACCCCAGCAATTTAGAGAGGGGAACTTCATAACCTAGGAAATGAAGACTTTAACCACACAGATTTTTCTGGCAGCATTATGTATAAGAACTAAAAAGTAGAAAAAGCGATAGATTTCTTGCTTAACATGGGCAAGACCTTGGGCTTGATGCTCAGAAGATGTCCACCAACTATTGGGAAAGCAAAGCCTGGTATACTTGTTCAGTGAAATCAGTCTTAAAATAAAGCACTGATGCCAGGCAGTGGTGGCACATGCCTCTAATCCCAATACTCGGGAGGCAGAGGCAGGCAGATTTCTGAGTTCAAGGCCAGCCTGGTCTACAGAGTGAGTTCCAGAACAGCCAGGACTACACAGAGAAACCCTGTCTCAAAAAAAA
>JADRCH010000054.1:4050415-4117633 GCA_019843965.1 Rhynchomys soricoides | reverse complement strand
AAAAAAAAAAAAAAAAAAAAAAAAGCACTGACTTACACTGAAGCATGTAAGCTTGCAAACATCATGTTAGCAAACTAGCCATAAAAGACAACACACTCTATGACTCCATGTATATAAATTGTCCAGAACAGGCAAATTGATAGAAGTAGATTGGCAAAGATCGAAACAGGAGAACAACGCTAACGGCAATGATTTTGTTGTCGTTTTTTGTCTTCTGAGACAGTCTATGTAGGCCCTGGTTGTCCTGGAACTTGCTGTGTAAATCAGGCTGAGCTTAAACTCACAATGATCTGCCAACCTCAGTGCTGGGATTAGAGTCATGTGTCACCACACACAGAAAGTCTTGTTTTGATGAAAAGCTTTATATTTTGATAGTGTGCTGGCTACAAAGCTATGTGAATATATATATATTATATATTATCACCGAGTTGTGCATCTTTAAGTCTTTTTTTAAAGTTAGCTTTGGGCAGGTAAGATCACCCAGTGGGTATAGGCACCTGTTGCTAAGTCAGAACACCTGAGTTTAATCTCCAGGTGCCATATGCTGAAAAGCAGGAATGACTCCTTGTTCGTGAATTAGGTTTCTACAGCTGTGAAAACCACCATGACCCAAAGCAACCTTGGGAGCAGAGGCTTATTTCATGTTACTTCTAGGTACCACTTCCTCACTGAAGGAAACCAGGGCAGGAGTTCAAGGCAGGGACAGTCCACAGAGGAATACTACTTTCTTCTTTGCCTTCCCATGGCTTGCTCAACTGGCTTTCTTATCCATTCAGGACCACCTGCCCAGGGGTGGCCCTGCCCACAGTGGGCTAGGCCTTCCCACATCAATTTTCAATCAAGAAAAGGAAGCTGGGCAGTGGTAGTGCACGCCTTTGATACCAGCACTCAGGAGGCAGAGGTAGGAACATCTCATCTCTAAGTTCGAGGCCAGCCTGGCCTACAGAGTGAGTTCCAGGACGGCCAAGACTACACAGAAAAATCCTCTCTTGAAAAACCAAAAGAGAAAAAAAATGACCCACCAACGTGCCCGCAGGTCAGTCTGATGGAAGCAATTCCTTAATTGAGGTTCTCGATTCCCAGGTAATTCTAGTTTGTGTGAAATTGACAAAAACTACCTACTTACCTTCTGAACAAGGTAGTGTGTGCTCACACATAAACAATGTGGAAAAATTAGGGCTACCTTGTGTTGAAATGTAAATTTGGCCTCCATTTTCCTAGTGAAGATTCCCCATAAAGTTCTTTGCTGGTTTGCATTTTCGTATGCCCGGTAAGTTAAAATGCTTATGTTCTGGTTGGTTTGTTTATTTGGTTTTATGTTTCTCAAAATTACTCTCAAAAGAAGACTGGAAAAGGGCTGAGTGCTAGATTTCTTCCTTAGCATGGGCAAAGCCTTGGGGTTGATGCCCAGATCAGGAAAAACAAAAAACAAAAAAACAAAAAAAAAAAAAAAACAAAAAAAGGAAGGAGGCAGGCCTGAGGATACTACTGAGTGGCAGGGAACTTGCTTGGTATGTGTGAGTCTTCCTAGGAGCTAATCTCATTTTTTTCACACTAGGACTGAGGATGGGAAAGTGTATATTATTATGATCATGACAGCATCTCCCTTACATATGACTCATTCTCTCTCTCTGTCTCTTTCTCTCCTCACCTCTACCCTCCTCTCCCTTCTTCCTCATCTCCCTTTCCGAGACACGGTTTCATGTAGTAGCACAATTTGGGCCAGAACTCACTGTGTAGCCCAGGCTAACCCATTTCCAATTTCCTCTAGCCATTTTCACTTGATAAAGGGCTTGGCAAAACAACTTCTGGTTCCTCCATAGCCTGTGGACTCCTTCCTGTAGGCAACACACCAGCTGATGTTTACCTAAGGATCCCAGCCAAACATTCAGCAGAAAGTGAGGAGGTAGTCAATTTAGAAACCAAGACTGGACCTTCCCCAGCACTGACAATGATTTATCTTCTCTGGCAATTTGTTCTGGGCATGGAGATCCCCGTGTAAACAGTGTGCATTGCTGGTTCTGGGGAGAAAAACAGGCTGCCTGGAAGAGAAGGCAGGTTCATCCAATCGTGTTTTCTCAGCCACTGATGGGCATGCCCAGGTCACCTAATACGTAGGAAAATTTCTCCTTGTTTCAGGAACTGTGTTGGGTCCTTTAGTGTACACAGAAAGCACACGTGGTCCCTATCAGCAAGAAATGACAGACAAACCTAATATTGACAAATTTAATAGGGAATGGTTAGTGACCAGGCCTGGAAGTTACAAAGCATACAGCAGGTACACAATCCCCTGTGAGAGCCAGGGAAGGCAGCTCAGAAGTAAGAGTAAGCATGGAAGGGAGCTACAAGTGTCAAGGAGGGAAGAACCTCTGCAACAAAGGTGTGGAGTCTGCATGTGGGAGATGCAGTCAGCTGAGGTGTTAAGAGGAGCAGCAGGCATGGGATGGGAAGTGTGGAGAGACTGGCAGAGGTGTGTGTGTAGAAGCAGAGAGCATGCTATGGAGAAGGGCAAAGTCTTTATTCTGAACAGGGGAGAAATGTCTGCATTGTTAATGGATTCCTGATGTAGAGCAGACTTTTGGGAGTCAAACAACCCCTTCACAGGCATTGCATATCGGATCTCCTGAGTGTCAGATATTTATGTTACAATTCACAACTGGCAAAATTACAGTTTTAAAGTAGCCACAAAAATTCCTTTATGGTTGGTGAGCCCGAGGAACTGTCTTAAAGAACCACAGCATTGGGAAGGTGGAGAAGCACTAAGCCTAGAGTGAAAGAGCCAACAGTGATGGAAGGAACCAAGGTGGTGATGAATAGCAGGCTGGATGTGAAGTATTTACCATGATTGGAAAAACAGGCAGGGAGCAGGGACTCTGTGGTGGGTGTGAGAGGAAGACAAGTCCAGGGAGGATCCCTGGTTTCTGGCTTGTGCATGGGGCTTAGAGCAGAGATAAGAACTCCAGGGATGGGAAAGCTGATGGTGGCTAGAGTTTATTCATCAGCTACAGGGATGGTCCAGGCACTTGGGCCGAGTTTTCATGTGTTTTTCATTTTTCTGTACCTCTATAAAGCAAATACGATTCCCAATTTATAGTTGAGAAAAATCAGAGTTTGTGATCTGAATAGCTTGGCCAATCTGCACACCGCACAGCTTTTGAGTTGTGAAAAGAATTTAGAATAAAAGGCACCCATTCCTGGAACGGTGCTGCTAACCATCAGGGTGTGTGTGTGTGTGTGTGTGCGCGCGCGCACACACACACACACACACACACACATACAGCCACTCCAATACCCAAAATTCTGAAGAACCATAAATCTTAGTCTAACTTTTGTTATCCAAGAGTCTTATCTCCTATGTCTAGCCCATTAAAATCCACACTGGGAATAACCTCTCTCTTCTCTACTCTGGGCAAGAGAAGTAGGAAGAACATAGTAGGGTCATAAAGAACATAGCAGGGTCATGAAAATTCATAGCTACTTTCGTGCACCCTTGAAAAAAGGTCATTTGAATGTTGGCCTTTATCAAGACACATCAGGAAGCAAGTAGAGTGTTTGCTTCCACTTGCTCCCTCCAATGGATGTCCTTGGGCAATGGACATCTTGCATACAACCTTACATCTTAGTTGTGACCTTCAGATCTTCGAAACTAAAGAAATTTGGAAAAAGAAGGTATTGGCTCTCTCTCTCTTCAAGAGCTTCCTAAGAGTTGCTCCACAAGAGCCCAGGTGGATGATCCATCCTCTCGCCCCTCCCTGAATATGCCCCACCCCTCATTTATTAACACAGACTGACATCAGAATACTCCCTGAATGAAGGGATACCCAGAACTAGCCTGGTTGAATCCCTGACTGGAAAAAGAAAACCTACGGAATGGAGAGCGCTTAGGGATTTCCAAGTTGTCTGGACACCCAACGAACACTAAATCATGACACTCCCAAGCAGGGCAGGCTAATCCCATGGTTTAGGTGAGGGAAGAGGGAAAAAAAATGAGCACAGGAGCTATGCTAGGCAATTTCCTAATGTCCACTGAGGCCAGAATGTTTGACCTCCCACTGAAGACTTTAGATAGACCCTTTGTGAATGAAAGTTTAGGGAAAAAAATCCTGTTTTTTTCTGTATTGGAGTACTATGAACAACACTTTTGAAAACACCACACACACACACACACACACACACACACACACACACATCTGCTTTCTGAAGGGCTCCCATCCAAAGTGTAGTTCAAGGGAGCTGGCAAGGGGTCTGAATCTGTGTTGTCTACACTTTTTTTTTTTTTGAGTCGGGGTTTCTCTGTGTAACCCTGGGTGTCCTGGAACTAGCTCTGTAGACTAGGCAGGGGTCTCAGAGATCTGCCTGCCTCTGCCTTCCAAGTGCTGAGATTAAAGGAGTGTGGCCCCACCACCCAGCATGTTCTGTCTTTATTTGAGGGCCACGGATGAAGTCATTTTAAAGATACCTCACAGCTCATAGGAGTCCCTTTCAGTCCCCAGGACTCACAGACAGGAAATGGTTCTAACCTCTATCCCCAAAGGCCATAAATTGTAGAAGCTGTACCTCCGATATTTTTGATGATAGTGTAGCTAGGGTTCCAGCTATGGATAGGCAGAAAGGTCTTAAGATTCGTGCACAAAGGCTGAGTTAGAAGCAAAAGAGAATGTGAAGGTAGTGGGTCCTTGAGGACTTTTTACGCCTTTATTTCACCATGGGGCTTGGCTGTTCCTCTCACACGTGTTGCCAGCCTAGGGAAATGAAGTCCTGAATTTTCCTCTGTCCCCGGTGATTTTAAATCCCCTGCCCTGCCTCTTTCCAAAGTTGGAACCTGGAACCCTTCTCTCCTGAGTCTGAAATCTCCATCTCTCCATTCTTTCTTTCTTGGAACTGGAGTCTCCATGCCTCTCTCCCTTTTTCTTTCCGGGCCTACTCTATTCCTCCCGAGTCAGGCCTCTCCAGGCCTGGGCAGAGGGGGTCTCCGTTCTCCTTTCTCCTCCTAAGGCCACAGCTCCCTCCCCCCACCTTCTCCAGATTCCCTTCCCCACCCCCTCCTCCGCCCCGAGGCATTGTGGGACGAAACAAGATGTGGAGCGAGAGCGGCGCGGGGAGAAGCCCGCAGTGCGGGGCCGGGCGGGCGCAGCCAATGGGGAGCGCGGACGGCGGCGCGCGCGGCAGGGGGGCGGGGGCGGGGCTCTATTTCAGGGCCGCGCGTCGGCCGCGCTCAGCGGCGGAGCGGAGCGGA
The DNA here is from genome assembly GCA_019843965.1 of Rhynchomys soricoides. Taxonomy (NCBI): domain Eukaryota; kingdom Metazoa; phylum Chordata; class Mammalia; order Rodentia; family Muridae; genus Rhynchomys; species Rhynchomys soricoides. Next base: position 4,112,397 of record JADRCH010000054.1, on the reverse strand, counting down.
CGGCGAGGTATCCGTCAGGATAGGAGGTCGGCCGGGTAGCGCGAGGCGGAGCGCGGGCGTCCAGGGGAGCTCGGAGGGCGAACAGCAGCGCGAGCGCTCGGCCTGGGGCTGAGGGAACAGGGGGATACCGCGGCGGCAGCGGCTGCTGCTGCAGGACGAACCCGGGGGACACCGCCCCTGCCCGCGCTTTGCTTCAGCCCAGCGCTGCTCCCCAGGGGCCTGTGCGGACTCGCCTGCGTGACGGTGAGCGGGGGCCCCAGGGACAGCCCTCGCCCTGCTCGGTCCAGGCTTTGGAGACCCTGGTCCGCTGGCTAGAGGCCCCGCAGCCCCGTGGGGGAGCCAGCCTGTGGTGCGTGGAGGCCTCTGGGGTCCGGAGAGCGCGGGCAGGCAGTGCGGGTGAAGAGGGTTCGGGCGCGACACGGCTCCTCCCGCCGCCGCCACCACCACCCTTCGGGGCGTCCTTCCTGCAGCGAGGTCGCCCGGTCACTCCGGCGCCTCTCCAGGCCTGGCGGGGGAGGGCGGAGGACTGGCCGCGGCCTGCGGACCTGGCGGGGCGGCGGGGAGGTGGATGCTTTCTCATTCCCTAGGTGCTGCTCTTCGTGGTCCCTGCCCTCTGGAGGAAAAGATTGGGGGGTGGGGGGTAGAGGGGTTACGGCCCCCTTGGAAATCCGAAACGAGGCAATAACGTTTGTACGTGTTAAAGAATGGTGCAGGGCTGTCCGTGTCATTTGGAGGCTTAAACCTTTTTTTTTTTTTCTTTTCTTTTTTCTTTTTCTTTTCTTTTCTTTTTTTTTTTTTTGTCGCAGGACCAGGGACAGAGGTTGAGACCTGTCCTGGAGTGCTCCTTTTGCGTTTTTCACAGGAGCTCCTGGCTCGTGACTCAGGAAGCTGGCTTGGGGCCCTTTGGCCATCCTTTTATCTGGAGGCCCAGCTCCGCCCCCTACCCCCCTCAGGATGGAAAGGATAGCTGGGCATCTAGCTCCCTATCCTTTTCTCACTGGTACCTTGGATAGAGGTTGCCGGGGCTGGGCCTCACCTTTCTGCGACGCCTGAGGGGCCAGGGGTGAAGAATCGTGGCATTGTAGTCACAAGACCAGTATTATGTAATCGTAGGCTCTCTCTGTTGGAGAGTAAGATAGCTTTTAATTACTGTGACAAAGTTGATCCTTTGGACTTTGGGGAGGAGGCTGTGAAGTAGGTGAGCTTTTTGGCAAAATGGTGTCAATTTCATACTTCGTTGTCTGTAGCCAGGCTCCACCCCCAACCTCTGGATTTGTAAACACTGCCCCCTTCTGAGTGGGAACCTGGAATAGGCCACCAGGTGACATTGTTTTTTTCTTCACTTCTAGAAAGGTCTCACCATATCAACCTTTCTTCTCCAATCTCGTGGAGATTGTTCCGTTTCTCTCACTTCAGCTATTATTTTTTAAACATGATTGTTTGCTCAAGGTCGTAGAGCTAGTCAGCCTTGAACAGGCGTCACTTGACCTTTTCTTCAGTCACCACAGACTCCTTGAGATTTTCTCTGGGGTAGGGGCATCTGAGTTAAACACAGCCAGTGTCGCTTAAGTGGAAGAAACCTTGTTCATTAGTGTCAGACCAAGGTGCCTTGCCTGGAAGCTGCCGTGCATTCTGTGCATTTGACGTTGGTCTGGGTTCTTTTCATCTCGGTGGGTAGGGTGCACTTAGATAAGAAGTGGATTGAAACGATACCAGGAATCTCGCCGTGAGCAGTCAGGCTCCTGTGTAGCCTTGTGTTAGACTCGGAGAGGATAGCATCTTTTTTTTTTCCCCCATTGGACTGAACTTTTGGAGCTGAGGTGTGGGGGATCAGTACTGCTGTGTGATGAGAACAGTCAGGGGCAGGGCTCTGTAGCTTGTTTCTCTAGATATAAGGTAGAGACTATAGGCTGCCAGGGTAGAAGGGTCCATGTGGGTCAGTCTCTGAAGTTTGGTTGCTTGCCATACGGTGAATGTCAAGGCCCAGGAAGCATGGCCATGAAACAAGGTTATAGAAATACCAAGATTTTACTTAGTCCTCATAGGTCTGTGTCTCGCATCTCCTCTGTATCCCCTGTTTTGGTTTTTTGAAACATGGTTTCTCATTGTAGCTGAGGTTGGCTTTAAGTGCCGGATCTTCCTTCTTGTCTACCTCCCAAGTGTTAGAATTCAGGTTGGAACAACCACACCTGGCCCTGTTTTTATATTTAAGGGTAAGTTCTCAAGCACTCCCATTAGGTAATGTTTCTCCAAATGTTTACTTCATCAATGCTTTTTGAATGAATAAAAATAGTTTTTACATGAGGAAGCAAAAATTCAGAGAAAATGTCAATCATTGTTGGGGATGTGACTAAAAGCTAGAATTCAAAAATTGTTTTGCACTTTAAAGACTGAACATAGTTGTGAGGAGAGTGGGGGAGCAGGATTGGGTGTGGTAACACATGACTGCTTCTCTGGTTTGAGGTAACATCAGTCCTAACATTTAAGAGGCCATTATTACCTCTTTGCCAGCGGGTCTTGTACATGAAGCCCCCCTTTATTTTATCAAAGTGGACTTGGCCTTTTTTTTCTTTGAGGAGACAGTGAGTATCTTAGGATTTATGGTCAGAACAATCTCTAGAATTCTGTTATTGTAACATGTTCCTATAAAACTTTGATTCATAAAACAGGTGGTGGTTGAGTCTGGCTGATAGACAGCTAGCTCCCTTGCATAGGTTCTCCCTATTTGCAGGTGCTCTCATGTAACCCTAGTTAATTCTTAAACAACCTCCAGTTGAGAGCTGACCTCATTGCTAAAATGGAAGCAATCGATACAGAAAGGCCAGATAGATGCCTTGCCCAGACCACAAAGGTTCAGAGTTAGGACCAGAAGTCAGGGATACTGATTTCTAGCAGGGTTTCTCCTGTGAGACCAGTAGTAGATAATAGTCATTAAGTCCTGTGCCTAATCTCTTCAGGTGTGAGCTTCTGGTTTATTCTTAGGATAATGCTTCAACCCCATGGTGTCGTGAAAACAGAGGCAAACTAACTTGCTGAAAGGTGCAGTTAGGTGATACATTGTTCTGTCGCTTTGGTTCTCAGGTTGTGCCAACTGATGTTCAAAGCCTATGGAGTAGGTAGCTATTAGGAGTTAGAAAATCTTCTGTGTGCTTCTAAAGCACAGTATCTTTTTTTTTTTTCTTTTTTCTTTTTTTTTTTTTTTTGGTTTTTTGAGACAGGGTTTCTCTGTGTAGCCCTGGCTGTCCTGGAACTCACTCTGTAGACCAGGCTGGCCTCGAACTCAGAAATCCACCTGCCTCTGCCTTCCGAGTGCTGGGATTAAAGGCGTGCGCCACCACTGCCGGGCTAAAGCACAATATCTTACAGCCACATCTTTTCCCCTCTTTTTTGTCCTGTATTTCCAAGGGGTAGGGACCATATTTCTGTTAAAAGTTTGTTTTTTTTTTTTCATGGTTGTTTTTGTTTTTTTTGTTTTTTTTGACAAGGGTTTTACTGTGTAGCCTTCCATAACCTGGAACTCCCTTTGTAGACCAGGCTGGCCCTGAACTTAGATATCCAATTACCTCCTAGGTGCTGGGATTAAGGCATGTGCTTCTCTCTTGTCTGTGTTCATATGCTCCCACCGCATCTAACCCTCTCTAACCCTGTAGCCCCCAACTCAGCTCAGTCTGTTGCTCACACTGAGACGTCGCCAGTTTTACTTTTGTGCTCCTACTGCAGTGTCACGATGTCTGACCGGAAGGCAGTGATCAAGAACGCAGACATGTCTGAGGACATGCAACAGGATGCCGTTGACTGCGCCACACAGGCCATGGAGAAGTACAACATAGAGAAGGACATTGCTGCCTATATCAAGAAGGTAAGCTAGGAGAGTGAGGGTTGACAGCTGAGCCCCATCGGGCTGGGCTAGGGTGGAGTGGGGTGGGGGTGGGGTCAGGGCAGACAGTTTCTGAGAAAGCAGGTGTAGTCCTTCAGACAAACCCTGCAAACATGTGAAACAGCTAGATTACGGGGTGATTCTGAGCTGCTAAAGCAATCTCCTTAATGATCTTGGTAAGACTGCTGAAGCTGTGTTAGTTGTGCAGATAGTTATGTCACTACAAGGCACTGGGGGAGAGGAAAGAGGGCTATGCAGAGGAACTTCAGAACAGATATTACTAGCCCAGTGGAGAGCTATTCAGTGTTCAAAGTTAAGATCAAGGGCATTTGAATGAACACTGTATGATCCTGAACAGATTCTCAGGGAACTTCTTCAGTTACAGTGGTGTATCCTTATAATCCTCCCTAAAAAAGGCTTAGGGTCTGCATAGTTTGTAAGATTTACTACTCCTCTCCTTATCTTTTCTTTTTTTTTTTTTTTTGGTTTTTCGAGACAGGGTTTCTCTGTGTAGCCCTGGCTGTCCTGGAACTCACTCTGTAGACCAGGCTGTCCTGGAACTCAGAAATCCGCCTGCCTCTGCCTCCTGAGTGCTGGGATTAAAGGCGTGCGCCACCACTGCCCGGCTTTTTTTTTTTTTAAACTAACCTTACATATATGGGTAATTTGCTTATATGTATGTCTCTACACCATAGTGCATGCCTGGTACCTGTAAAGGCCAAAAGCCATCAGAATCCCTGGGACTGGGGTTACAGGTGGTTGTGAGCTGCCATGTGGGTGCTGGGAATTGGAACCCAGGCCCCTGGAAGAGCAACAGGTGCTCTTAACTTCGGAGTCAACTCCAATGGCCCCTCCCGACATTTTAAAAGAATAAGCTTGAATATTCAGTCCCTTGATTTCTATAGGAAATGATAGAGAAAATCTGTACATGTTCAATACAGGTGTATTTTTTTCCTGAATATTTTAAATCTATAGTTGGTTGAATATATGGATGTAGAACTCAGAGATGTAGAGACCTGACTGTATGTAATTTTTGTAAAAATGGTTCAGTATTAGAGTTCAGTTATTGAGGAATTTCTAAATGGGGCCAGTGAGATGCATCAGTGGGCAAGGGTAGTGGCTACCAAGCCTGATGACCTGAGTTTGAGCCCGGGAACCCACATGGTGGAAGGAGAGAGCGGACTCCTGCAAGTTGTCCCCTGACTTCTACATGTGTGTTGTGGCAGGCACACTCACTACTCCCAAATAGATGTAAACATTTAAAAGAGAATCCTAAATGAATGCCTGAGTGGAAATGGTTAACACTGGAGAGACAACTGAGTGAGCCTGGGCCCCGGGTTCCTGTTCAGACCTTGTGGTTTGTTTGTTTTGTTTTTTTAAAACTATGTCATATCTTTATTTTTTTGTATGAATGCTTGCCTTCATGTATGTCATGTGTGTGTTTGGTCCCTGTGGAGGTCTGAAGAGGGCATCAGATCCTTTGGAATAGAAGTTACAGGGTGGCTATGGGCCACTGTGTGGGTGCTAGGAATTGAACCCAGGTTTTCTGCAAGAGAAGCCAGTGTTCTTACCAGCTCTCAGCTCTCTCATCTCTGCAGCCCCCAAGACCCATGTTAAACTAGAGTCAGAAGCCCAGTCTCTGGTCATTTAAGTGCTGGCATTCTAAGAGGATGCGTAGGAGTGTGGCGGCAGTCTGTGTAGCAGTAAGATGTGCTTAGTAGGGTCTCCAATTTCTCCTAGTGGGCTGGCAGTCTGAACCAAGCTGTAGGCTGAGCCACAGTGTGCTAGGGAACTGTCTGGTGACTCACAGGGTTGCTTGGTGTTGTAGAGTGAGGGGATTGATGCTTCAGCAGTTAGTCCCCATTTGTTCCTGTGTGGAATGTCCCTTAGAAATGTGTAAGGCAGTGGTGGCCAGGCCCTACTTACTATGCTTGTGCCATCCTGGTTTTTCTGATTATTATCTTGAGGAAATATAGGGTGGGCAGGTTTGGGGGTGAACTAACTAGAGGATGGAGGGGTGATCAGGTGTAGGGTGCTAGAGAGGCCTGGCAGAGACGAACAATGGAGCCTTTGTGGTGGTCCATTATTGATGAGGTAGGAGTGCTGTTGCCTGCCAGCCTTAGAACCTGAGCTTCTGAGGGTAGAGAGCGGCGGTCCTGGGCTGGGGGGCAGGGTTGGGGTGGGCTACTGGACAAGGTAGGTGGGAACAACTCTGTGTGTTCTGGGATTGCTGGGAGCAACTTCCCTTCTGACACTTCAGCAACCCTGACTACCTTTCTTTTCTTTCCCTCTTTTCTTCTTTCTTAGGAATTTGACAAGAAATATAACCCTACCTGGCATTGTATCGTGGGCCGAAATTTTGGCAGCTATGTCACACACGAGACAAAGCACTTCATCTATTTTTACTTGGGTCAAGTTGCAATCCTCCTCTTCAAGTCAGGCTAGGTGGCCGAGGTGAAGGTGTCAGTGGCGGCGGCAGCAATGGCAAGCAGGCGGCGTTGCTGGGACTGTTTTGCACTGGGGCCAGCATCAGGAAGTCCTCTCCAATGGCTGTGCTACTGCATGGACTGTATACTCGATTTCATGTGTGTGTCGCAGTAAACAAAACCAAACTTCCTTCTGTTTAGTTGCCTGGGGAAGAAGGCTGCTTTGTGTTTTTTAAGACATTAACATTATTTTTTTGGTTGTACTGCACTAGGAAATCTCTCCACCCCCCCTTTTCTCTTTCTCTCCCTAGATAAAAATAAAAGGCCCTCAGCGAAGCCCTAAAGACTAGGAGGGCTGAGGAATAGAAACAGGTCTGAGGCAGAAGAAGTTAGGCTGCAGCTGCCTCTTGGATGGTGGGTGCCACTGTAAGAGGCCGGGGAGGGCTGTGAGGACAGGGTAGGATTGGCAAGGAGAGGGACAGGAAGGTGGGTGGGGGGATTGCTCTAGTACCAGGGAGAATATTCCACTGAACTGTGACTTTATGGCTTGGGGCAGGGGTGGGTGGGGTGCAGTCTCTAAGGGGCCCTGAGATGTCTGTGGTGTGGGAGTGGGGAGCAGACTCGTCTTGCCGTCTGTCAGGATTTCTAAGTAAGGGCTTGTGTCTTCGTGGGTCACCTTCCTGTATTCTTCCAGCCAGAGGTTATGTTGAGAGGATGCTGGAAGTAGGATTAGCTTGACTTCTCCCCTTACCTTCTGTCTGTTCCCTGCTTAGCCCTCGTTTTTTCTCATTCCTCCGTTCTCTTAGAGCAGCCCCTATTGTTGGCTGGCAAGGGAATTTCTGGTGACTGTAGTTAGTTCCCTAGTTAGGTCTTAGCAATCAAACCAAATCAATGTCCCCTCGATTCTTCTTTGTATATGTTTGTGTTTGTGTGGGGGGTGGGTTTGGGGTAGAGGGGTGGGAAGGGGCAGGAGAAGTGGGATCTCTAGGGTGTATGGGAGATAGGGACAGTTCTAAGTGGGCTTTACCTGTTGTGAGGGTGAGGACAGGTGTCAAATCATCCCCCTCCCCTCAGTTCATCGTGCTTGGACACTGCTTTGCCCTGTGGCTGGCTGTTCCCTAGGAAAGTTTTTGGAAAGTAACAGGATGGCCATACGTCTGTCCTGGGGTTGGATCTGGGGGTAGGGGGCAGTTGGTGGCTGGTCTCTAGTGGGAAGTGAGAATGGAAGTTAATGGGGGTGGGGAGCTCCTCAGAACAGGTCTGCAGTATAGTAATGACCTCTGGGAGTCAGGAGGTGGAAAGGGGCTGTGAATAGGAGATTCCAGAGAGAGGGTGCAAGGGAAACCTTGTGTGTTGGTGGCATTGGGTTGGGTGGGGGTTGTCATTGCCAATTGAGCTGCTGATTCTTATGAATCACATTAAGAACTCGTGTAGGGTTGACACTGTAAGGGGTGGGGAAATCTAGCTATTTTTTTTCCCCAGCCCATTCCTGGGGTTCGGGGGAAGGCGGGAGAATGCTCCTTCCTCCTAAGCCCTTCGTGTGTTGAGCTTCTGTTTTTCTTCAGTGCTGGCCGGGGAGGGTGGGAACTGGTGGTGACTGAGTTTCCTGTTCAAACCTTTATTGGGTACAAGATTGAATGTTTGATTTTAGGTTTTATTTTTCTTATGAATGTCCAGATCTGTGTTTCTCCCTGCCCTCCCAGACTCTGGCCAGTTGGAAGTGTCTCGTTTTTGTTCATCTCTCATTCTGGTGCAGGGACTGAGACCCTGCCACATCTATGCTCTGCATCCACGCCTCTTTTGGACATTAAAGGTCGATTGATGCACTTCTGGGCTGTTGGGGTTTCTTTGGGGGGTGAAGGGTTGGTGGGCCTGATGCTGTTTAGTGCCACACAGTGGGTGGGGGAGGTCGGTGTTTCCTAGGGTGAGGTAGAACCGGGAGTGTTTTCAGTGGGTATAGGAGGTAGGCAGGGCTTCAGATATGAAGATGGGGGCTGGATCTTTTTGGGAGACTGTGTGTGGAACAGTGCGGTACCAAAGGAGGGACTGTACGTCCTGCCTTGTTGCTGCCTTTGCTGGTTAGTAATTGAGAGAACTGGAGCCTTGGGTGTCCAGGACAAAGGCTCAGTTCAAGTTTTAGCAGGAATGAAGGGACTGAAGGACCCAAAGTTAGCTATTTCTGCTCCAAGTGTCACCCGTGACAACACGTTCCTGCACAGGTAAGTCTAGTCTCGTTCTGTAGGACTTCTGGAGACCACCTTGTGCAGCCCTAGAAGGGAATGATTGATACACAGGGTCACATGGGACTGTGGAAGAAAGACACGAACTGAAATCCTTGCAGAAGAAAGAGGCACTCAAAGCTGTGGCCAGATGGGATGGAGAAAAGGGACCCCCCACTTGTGTTTCAGTCATGGGGCCTCTAGCCCTTTGAGAAGGGTATTGAGGGTGGGGAGGGTCAGTCCTCTCCCCTAGAGAACAAGAGCTCTGGAATGAGTGGAGGGTAGCCAATAGACTAGCAGTGTAACAGTGGATAGGAGTATCCAGAGTATGGCTGGCAGTCTCCCTGTCCCTGAGCTAGTGACCTCTAGCCTAGGCCCAAGGTATAGCTATTGTAGCCTTTGCTCAGATACCAGGCACCTGGACATCACGCAGAATGGTGGTGCATCTCCACCATTGCCTTGACTCATTCTGCAGTCTATGCCAACTTGCCTCACTTATTTCTCTGCCCACAGTCCCCACTGCTTTATCTTGAAGCATAGCTGTGCCCATCTGCAGCAAGTGCTAGAAAAGTATTTCCTAGCCAGATGGAAGCAGTATGCACCAGTCTGGGCAACCCCCTTGATGGGGGGTGGGGGGGTGTCACCTGGATTTCTAGAATTTTAGAGGGATGATAGCAAGGCCTAGACCATCTTGTCAGCTCTGTGAGAGGAATAAGATGCATTTCATTTTTAAAACATTGCTTTCACGTTGCTTGAGCCCTCAAGAGCGGTCATTAGTCAAATGATTTTTGGGATGAGCAAACTGAATTATCCTAAACCCATTCAGCTGTTAGCACTGCTATAAAGCTTCAGCTTAGCAGGCAGGAGTGGTGCAGTTCTCACTGGTACATCTTAGGGTTTAGGCCTAGCCCTAAATTGGGTAATGAACGCTAGCTCCACTGGTGTTCTTCGGTTGCTCTGCATCCCACACATAATCCCTCTCCCAAGGGTTGAGCTGCTGCCCTGTAAGGCCTCTATCTTAGGGGAGGGAGGCCATTCCCCTAATTCTGATCTTTTAGGTTTCCCCTGAACTAAAGACCTACCTCTTCACTTAAGGACAGGTGTGCCTGCATCTGATGACTATGAACTTAGTGTCCACACCAATAGACACAACAGATGGCTGCACACAGGCCTGTCAGGCTGAAGAGGATTGGTACTGCCCGCTTCCTGCTTGTGACACCTGCCTATCTGAGTTGGGCTTTTTAGAGAGGCCCAACCTGCGAAAGCAATGCTGTGAGAACATGTAAAGGGCACCAGCCCCGGTCCGCTGTGTATGGGCAAGTTGTTTGGTGTTTCTGAACCAGCTGCACATGAAGAAAATGCCTCTTCTGCAGTGTGGGTCCAGTGGCATCCAGCAAAGTGCTTTGAATTGTAAAGATATTTGATAATCTACCTAATAAAGTCAGAGGAGACAGGATTCTCAGGGAACTCAAGATCATTTTCACACGTTACACCAGCTTTTTCCTTCCACACACATTTGTACACACACGGGAGAAAGCCCAGGAACAGAGACATACCTAAAGTCATGTGGATGCTAGGACAAGTGGGATGTAACTGAAACCCTGCTGGTACACAGCTCAGGGTTTTAGTATATCTCACATACACGCTTGTGCAAATGGGAACGTTTTGTGTCCCCTTGAAAGAAACCCTGTAGCTATTTGCAGTCATTTCCCACTGCCTTTTCAGCCTTCCACTGCATGTGCCCAAGTGTGGAGCCCAGAGGTTGACACTGGGTGTTTCCATCACTGTCCTTAGTTCTGAGACCCGTCTCACTGAGCTTGGTTTGTCGACTTGCCTGGATTGGGTGGCTAGCAAGTCCTAGGCTTCAGCCTATCCCTGCCTCCCCTCTGCTGGGATCGCTGCCATGCGCTGCTGCATCTTTCTGTTTTCTAATTCATTAAAAAAATTAAAAATTATAAATATGGGTGCTTTGCAGATATGTGTCTATATAATAGTACATATATGTGCCTATAGTACATACATATTGGACCCCCCTGGAACTGGAGTTACAGTTGTGACTAAATGGTTGCTGGGGGTTGAACCCAAGTCCTCTGGAAGAGCAGCCAATGTTCTTAACCTCAGAGCTAATGCTCCAGCTCCTTCACCTGGTTTTTAAAATGTGGATCCTGGGGAATTGAGCTCAGGTCTTCATGCTTGTGTGGCAAGTACTTTCCCAACTGAGCTATCTCCCAGCCCACTAATATTTTTGTCTCAGAATCTGCCTAGTAACATTTCACACAAATAGAATCCTGCAACATCTAGCTTTTGAGTCTAGCTTAGTGTGTTTTCATGATTTGCCAATGACCTCTTTCTGGCCAAGTACCGTTCCATTAAGCAGACTCATTACATTCGGCTCACTATTAAAGGGAATTTTTTTTTAGGGGGGGGCTATTGAAAACTGCTCTGAACATTTATATCCGTGTTTTTGTGTGGGTATCTTGCAGTTGTATGTAGTTGCCACATCTACTGAACTGCCATTGTAGCAGAAAGCGAAGATAGTATGTAAATAAGTGAACATCACTCTTCCAGTAAGCCTTTAAGCAGACAGTGCAGTGGGACCAGACTTGACCGGACCACACTCAGCCAACCTCCAATCCAGCTGCCTTCACAGGACTCAGTATTCCAGAACTACTATGGAAGGTGACTTCTCCCTCTTCTGCAGCCAGTAGGTTCCCCTCTGTAGGGCAATTGGTATTTCCAACCAGTTAGAAGAAGCTGTCACTAGCCATCATCAAAAGTGGCTGTATATGTGCAGTGTCATGGGCCCCTTGCCACCAATGGCAGGCAGAAGAGCTGGCCCTGACCCTCACCTGCTGCAGCACTCAGGAGAGCCAGCCCTGCACCTCACCTGAGCAGCACAGTAGAGCTGGCCTGGATGTGGGGGTCACTGATGAGCTGGCTCCAAAGGCGTGAAAGCAGGAGAGCTGACTGGCTGACCAGCTCAGATACCTCTCAGGTCCAGATCCAAGGCTTTGAATTGGCCAACCCCGGCATTTATCCCATTGATGAACTGCTGGAGTGCATGAAGGGGCAGGTCTTACAGTTTTTTTTTTTTTTTGGTTTTTCGAGACAGTGTTTCTCTATAGCCCTGGCTGTCCTGGAACTCACTCTGTAGACCAGGCTAGCCTCGAACTCAGAAATCCGCCTGCCTCTGCCAACCGAGTGCTGGGATTAAAGACTTGCGCCACCACTGCCCAGCCTTACAGTTCTAAAACTACAGGATCTCCATGACACAGGCAACAACAGGGTATCCAAGAGGATCCCGGGGTAGTCCCTGTATTGATAGAGGAGCAGAAGCCAGACGCCTGTACCAAACCAACAAGTCATTGCAATGAACATATGCAAGCAGAGAAGTGTGAACAAAAGGGTAGACTGTGGGACAGACACACTGTGCCACACTACAGCTTCCACAAGAAGATCTTTTTTTCTCTGTTGATGGGGAGGTTACAGGGGTGGATTAGGAGAGGAGAAGAGGAGTGGAATTGGGGTGCATAATGTAAAATTCACAACCAATAAGAAGTGGCTGTGTAGTGCTCTGGTACAGTGCAGAGGGTTTGAACACGAACACTCTAAACACTGTGGAGTGTGACCTTGAGTCATTGCTTGACTCTTCTATCCAAGCAATCCTTTGAACTCCTGGGACTGGCCATGCCTGTCTTATTTTGGTGAAAGTCAACCTTCGGCTCTCCAGGGAAGCAAGATTTTCTCTGTTGATTTATATCAGAGTAACTACTCTAGAAATAGCCAGTGGGTTCAAGGCCAGCCTGATCTTCAGAGTGAGTTCCAGGAGAGCCAGGGCTACACAGAGAAACCCTGTCTTGAAAAACCAAACCAAACCAAACCAAACCAAACAAAACAAAAAAACCAAACAGCCAGTGGCCCTAGTAAGTTGTCTTGTCCATTATTCACCTATCTAGCTAAGTCCCTTGCAAGGAATTGCCTTATGTATGTATGTGGCTGGCTAGACAAGGCTGAAGTCTATAGAGCAGGCTGTGAGGAAGGAGAGGCTGGGAGCCCAGGCTGGAGCTCCACAGGTGAGAGCTCTTCAGGGAAACCCCAGGCCTCTACTAGGTGGCTCCCCACCATCCAGGATAATCTCATTTGCATAATGTTAGCTGACTGCCAAATAGCTTCTTCACAGCAACCTGCAATTTTGCAGTAACAGGTAAAGGTCATCCAGCTCAATGTGATGTGATGGACCATCCCAGTGGTTGTCTTTCTAGCTTGGTCCCCACACAGCTCTTTAAACTCAATCTCCACAGAGGCAAACAGCAGCACTTCTGCCAGTCACAGCACAGCCACCCTGAGGGCAAATGGAGATGAGTAAGAGCCCCTGGGAGCTGCTCTTGCTCCATCTGCAAACTTAAGCGGTGTGATGTACTTAGCTGTTATGAACACATTTACGGCAGGAGAGAAGAGGGAGGGAAATAAGTGTTCAGCAAATACACACAAGACCAAAAAGGGCACCCACAAAGTCTTGTTGGGTGGAGCCTCGGGGCTCAGCTTCCCTGTCACTGGTATGGCAAGTACCTGGGTCAGATAGCCTGAATGCTGACAGACAGCACCCTGGACAGCAGCCCAGACCTGACAGAGATGCCTCTCTTGGGATGGTCTCAAATCCAGCAGTGGTGGGGACCCTTGGGGAGTGCACTTAGCAAGTAGCTCACAAGTGGTGAATTTTTATTGTTTATTTTTTGTGATGCTGGATAGAACCCAGGGCCTCATAACAGGCAAGCAGTCTGCCTCTGTGCTGCAACCCCTGGCCACAAGTGAAGAAGATCTATCTGGCTGTCAAAGTCCAAAGAAGCCCACTGCATCCTCAAGGTTTTCCCTTTCTTTCCCCACCTCCCAAGCTATACAAAAGGCCCAATGCAAGATCTTGTCCTTTACTTTGGAAGGGAAATCTTGACATAGCTCACTCAGGCTACTGAACCCCCAGAAACCCCACAAAACATCTGACAGTATCACATGGATTCCCTTGTTCTGTGAAATGCAAAATTTTTACTAATACTACTCTGTGCTCACTGCTAGGTCCTGCTGTATAATGTCACCATGGAGTGACATCTGGTGGAAGGGAAAGACAAGGTCCAGAGAACTAAATGATGATAAACTGGGAGAGCTATTCCCTGGATTCGGGCCAGTGAGAACACTTGTGCTGACAGTCGGGGGCAAATGGCTTCTGGTCTTTACAAGCAGGTGCTGAGGAAGGCATTTGCTACCTCAAAAGTTGTATATCAGATGCCCAGAAATGTGAAGTGCTGGCAGGCCCTTTCTCAGGGCAGATATGGTCACCTTGCAGTTTGTACTGGGAATTGAAGCCCTAAACTTATGCATCCCCCACCCCTTGTTTTAACTGTATTAGTTACTTATTTCTGTGACAAAGGCTCTTTTTTTTGTTTGTTTGGTTTTTTTTTTTTTTTTTTCGAGACAGGGTTTCTCTGTGTAGCCTTGGCTGTCCTGGAACTCACTTTGTAAACCAGGCTGGCCTCGAACTCAGAAATCCACCTGCCTCTGCCTCCCAAGTGCTGGGACTAAAGGCGTGTGCCACCACTGCCCAGCTGTGACAAAGGCTCTTAAGGGAGGGACTCAGCTTGGAGTCCCAGGAGCTTGAGGCAGCTGATCACATGGCCTTCAGTCAGTAAGCAGAGATGAATGTTGGAATGGTGTTACCCATAGTTAAGGTGGGTCTTCCCGCCTCAGTGACCCTGTGAAGGCTTGTCTTCTAGGTTATTTTAGATTCTGTCAAGTTGACAGTTGCTATGGTAAAATAGCAGAATAAAAGCAACTTCAGGAGCGAAAGGATTTATTTGGTTATCACAGTGAAGTCAAAGCAGAGACTTGAAGCAGCAGAGTCAGGCATAGTCTAGAGTAGAGGGAGAAGAAATGCATGCCCGTTTGCTTGTGCTTAGCTCCTCCTCCTGTACAACCCAGGACCTTGGCCCAGGACAATCCAGAACTCAAATCCAGGGAATGGTGCTTTCCATACTGGGAGTTCTTCTCACCTGAGAGTAGTCAAGACAGCCGCCTACCCATGTGCCCACAGGCCAAGCTAATCAAGAAAACCGGGGTGACAACCTGTGCCTATCTGCCTATGAAAACCATCAAGCCGGGCAGTGGTGGCACACGCCTTTAATCCCAGCACTTGGGAGGCAGAGGCAGGTGGATTTCTGAGTTCGAGACCAGCCTGGTCTACACAGTGAGTTCCAGGACAGCCAGGGCTACACAGAGAAGCCCTGTCTCGAAAAACAAACAACAACAACAACAACAACAACAAAAAAAACAAAAAAGAAAGAAAGAAAGAAAAGAAAAAACCATCAAAAGGGTGTGGTGTGCATCTCACCTTTGATCCCTTCATATGGGAGGTTAGAGAAGGTGGATCTCTGTGAGCTGAGGCCAGGCCGGCGGTCTACATAGCAAGTTCTAGGTCAGCCAGAGCTACATTGTGAGACCCTGTCTAAAAAACAAAAGTAACCATTACAACCATACCCCTTCTCAAATGCATCTCTTTAAACCACAACCTCCCACCCCTTCTCCCCAAGGTCTTGTGTTCATCTCATAATGTAAAATATAGCTCAGCTTTAAAAGTCCCCATAGTGTTTTAGGTAGGGTCACTGTGGCTGTAATGAAACACCATGACCAAAAGCAACTTGGGGAGGAAAGGGTTTATTTGGTTTATACTTCCATGTCACTGTTCATCATCAAAGGAAGTCAGGTTAGGAACTCAAGCAGGGCAGGAACCTGAAGGCAGGAGCTGATGCAGAGGCCATGGAAGGGTGCTGCTTACTGGCTTGCTCCTCATGGCTCAATCAGGCTGCTTTCTTACAGAACCCAGGACCATCTGCCCAGGGATGGCACCACCCACAATGGGCTGGGCCCTCCCGCATCAACCACTAATTAAGAAAACGTCCTACAGCCCATTCTTAAGGAAGGAATTTCTTAATTGAGGCTCCCTCCTCTCAGATGACTCCAGCTTGTGTTAAGTTGACACCAAACCAGCCAGCACACCATAGTCTTTAAAAATTCCAGTATTTTAAAAGTCCAAACTCTCTCAACTTTGAGCTCATATAAAATTAAGCAATTTTTATGTTTTCTTTCTTTATTGTTAATTTTATGTGCATTGGTGTTTTGCCTGCATGTATGTCTGTGTGAAGGTATCAGATTCTCCTGGAACTGGAGTTACAGACAGCTGTGAGCTGCTATGTGGGTGCTGGGAATTGAACCAGGGTCCTCTGGAAGAATAGCCAGTGCTATTAACTGCCGAGCCATCTCTGCAGCCCCCAAACTTTATACTTTCAACACACAATGGAACAAATAAACTTTCTTATTCCAAAATGAAAGGCCAGGGGCATAGCAAGTGAACAGTGCCCCAAAGCAAAACAGAAACCCAGAAGGGAAAATACCAAGTCTTATAGTTCCAGTGTCTAACATCTGGAGCTTGTAATGTAGCCTTCAGGGCTCCCAAAGGATTGGGTAGCCCCATTCCCCAGCTCTGCCTCCTTATACACAGGTTCTTAGGCTTAGGCCACATACTCTTCACACCTGAAGCTTTCCTTGACAGACACAATGGTTCTGACATCTCTGATACTCTGAGGTCTCTATCGCTGCCATGGCTTCACCCTCACTGCTTCATACAATATCCTTTCTGGGCCTCTGTGCAGGAACAAAAATCCTTTCACACAGTGTCTGGCCTCAGCTGCTCTCCATGACCCATTTAATGTGCATCTTTGTCTTCAAAACCAGTCCCGGGTGGATAATGCTTATGATACCTTCAATTTGTGTGGCCAGCTTGAGATATACTCTGACTCACTTAGACTGCAGCTGCGTCCACTTCCTAGTGTTGGTCCTGGAGAAACAATCTTCAGAAACTTCTAAGGAGCAAAGAACCCTTTCAATTTAGGCTTTCTTCCTTGAAATGAATTCAGATCCCAGCAAGAAGGAGCCTCAGATGGGTGGGGCCTTACCCTCAGGACATCCTTACCTCTTGAGGTTCCCTTAGGCTGTGCTGACTACAGCTGCTTTTAGCACCAGCCAGAAAGCTCTCCCATACTGGAATTCCCTCTACCAAACAAAGGAGTCTGACCAAGCCCGCTCAGACAGTCAAACAGGTCTCCAGAGCAGGAGTGAGGATTGAAAAGGAAGAGACAACTAGACAACACTGCAGCAAGGCCTCAGTCCGTTCTGAGACTGAAGGCAGGTTTACTTTTCCCCAACCTGCTTTCACACCATTTTAATTACGTGCAATAAGGTCAGTTCTAGGTGGAGGAACAAGGAATACAGAAAACACAAATAGTCAAGGAACAAGCAAGGCAGTAAACAAAGTCCCGTGATCACTCCCAGGACCAGGACCTTTGTTTCTAAAGGCTTATCATGCCTGAAACCTACTTTTTTTTTTTTTTTTTTTTTTTTTTGTTCTACCCTAAAATCAGATTCCTGCCTGAACTTACTTCCCTGATCTAGCCTAAGATTAGATTCCTGCCTGAGCTTACTTCCCTGTCCTTGGACCAGTGTCAGATTCCTGCCTAAAGCCTGTTTCTTTGTCCTTGGCCAAATGTCAGGTTCTTGCCTAGTGGCCCCAAAAGGCTCTCCAGACTCCATCTCTAAATTCAGCTTAATTCAGAGACTCAGGTCTTACAGAATAAATCCAAGTCCTTGGTCAGAGTGTCATGCAAATGGTTTCTATCTCTGTCCCTGCTAAAGTTCTTTTCCCAGCTGGACTCAGGGATGGACTCTTCTTTCTTACAAAATAAGTTCCAAGGCCTTAAAGGCCACACCAAGGCTTATCACAGTAACGACCCCTCTCCCTGGGTACCAGTTTCTATTTACCTTTCATTCTGTGACAAAATACCCCGACAAAAAGCAATTCAGAGGAGAAAGGGTTTGCTTGGTTTCTGGTTCTAGATTACAGCTCATCCTTGCAGGGAAGCCAAGGCAGGAATTCAAAGCAGACAGTCACATCCCCAGTCAGGAACAGAGAGAGGATTCATGCATGCCCACTGTACTCAAGCCCCTTTTGCACTTATACAGCTTGGGACCCAAACCCAGGGAGTGAATGGTACCCTCCACAATGTGTGGAGCAGCACTTCTGTTAAGGCAATCAAGACAGTTTCTACCACATGATGGCTTGAAATCCGTTGAGGTTTGGTCTTGCTGTCTACTGTAATGCTAAGTGTGGGCCCCCAAGACCTGGAGTCTGCACATAGACCCGTGACCCTGCCCCCAAGTTATTTCTGATTGATAAATAAAGATGCCAACAGCCAGGAGGAGGAGGAGGAGGAGGAGGAGGAGGAGGAGGAGGAGGAGGAGGAGGTGCAGGAAGAAGAGCCAAGGATTAAGTGAGCCATAAAAACATGGCCCTGAGGCCTGGCCAATTGGAGTTTTGCAACCCAGATGAAACATAGTAAGCAGTAATAATTCAGCATTATAGATAGGAGAGTAGATTAGTAGCATAGAAGGTAGGTAACTGCCCAGCTCTTGTGCAGTTTAAGGCTTACTGTAAGTATAAAGCCGTGTGTGTCTTTTATCTGTGAACTAAAGGGTCAAAGGTAGGGCACAAACTCCGGGTTGGGATTAAATAATTTCTACAACAAAGGTCTTGCAGGGTTCCTGCTGAATGTGTGCAAAAGCAGCTCTCATTTGTGGGAAACACACTTCAAAGAGTCTTTCTTAGTGTTTCACACTTAAATTCCCTGGGTTGCTGACCTGTGGCAACAAAGGGAGCTCCTGGCCAGCCATGCACTTACCAGAGTGAGCAACTGCTTTGGAGAAAGCACACACACACACACACACACACACACACACACACACAGAGAGAGAGAGAGAGAAAGAGAGAGAGAGAGAGAGAGAGGCATCCTTACTACTCCCTCATTCCTGAAGCCACGTCCACCTTAAAGTGCCCTCATGGTTATACAGATACATATTCATCACTATTTAAGCAACTGGTTATGAATGCTGGATGTGTCAACACTTCCTAGTATGACAAGGCCTTGTCTTGACTCTGCTCCTGTGCTCTTCCTGACTGCTCACTCCAAGGGGAAGCAGAGTGGCTCATGTTTCTCTAACCTCACCATGTAAACGATCGTTTTTATTTTTAATTTAAAAATGACAGTTGTTGCCGGGCAGTGGTGGCGCATGCCTTTAATCCCAGCACTTGGGAGGCAGAGGCAGGCGGATTTCTGAGTTCGAGGCCAGCCTGGTCTACAGGTGAGTTCCAGGACAACCAGAGCTACACAGAGAAACCCTGTCTCGGAAAACAAAAACAAACAAAATGACACTTGTTAATATTGTGTGTGTGTGTGTGAAAGCACTTGTGTGGGGGTCAGAGGGTGTCGTTAGGAGTTGTCACTTTCTCCCTTCCACTGTGTGGGTCCCAAGGATCAAACTCAGACTTGGCAGGAAGTGTTTTTTTCCCACTGATCCATCTCACTGGCCCCACACAATCTTTTAAATGGAAAAAATGAGCCAGGTGTGGTAGTGATGCCTCTGATTCTAGTATTCATGAGGCTGAGGCAGGAGGATCATAAATTCAAGGCCAGCCTGAGCTAAGTAGTGGCTTATCCTGGTGCTAAATTAATTTTGTTGGAATATATTACTTGAGTATAAAGTAGGGGTTAAACTGTGCACAGAGCTCTTACATGGTGAGTGTGGCTACAGCTAAATGCAAATTTATAAAAATTGCCAAATTATTAAATTCAAACAAATGACACTAATGACACTTTTTTTTTCTTCCTTTGGTTCCAAGTTATAGTTGTTGTGACAAATATGAGGACTGTCAGCCACTATGCATGGCCCTGAACTTGCTGTGTAGACCAGGGTAGCCTTGAACCAGTCCTCCTGCTGTAGTCTCTTAAAAGCTGAGATTAGGGGTGCGCCCCATCATACCTGGTCACACCTGGCTAGGTGTTGCCTCGGTGCTGTTTAAAGTTTGGATCAGGAGCTGGAGAGATTGCTCAGCTCTCTTCTGGCTGTTCTTCTAGAGGTCCTGAGTTCAATTCCCTCTTGGTGGCTCATGACCTTCTATAAAGGGATCTGATGCCCTCTTCTGGCATGCAGGTGTAATGCAGACAGAGCGCACCTACATTTAAACAAGGGACTGGTACTATAGAGAGGTGTTGGAGTAGGTGTGGCCTCCTTGGAGGAGGTGTGTCACTGGGGGGCAGGCTTTGAGGTCTCAGAAGCTTAATCCAGGCTTAGTGGTCACCTGCTGCCTGCGGATCCAGATGTAGAATTCGTTTGGTTTTTTTTTTGTTTTTTTTTTTAATAAAGATTTACTTTGTATATATGAGTACACTGTAGCTGTCTTCAGACACACCAGAAGGGGGCATCAGATCCCATTACAGATGGTTGTGAGCCACCATGTGGTTGCTGGGAATTGAACTCAGGACCTCTGAAGAGCAATCGGTGCTCTTATCCTGTTCTTAACCACTGAGCCATCTCTCCAGCCCCAGATGTAGAACTCTTAACTCCTCTTCCAGCACCATGTCTGTCCACATGATGCTGTGTTTCCTGCCATGATGATAACCTCTGACCTGTCAGCCAGACTTAATTGTTTCCTTTGTAAGAGTTGCCGTGTGAGCTGGGCAGTGGTGGTGCACGCCTTTAATTTCAGCACTGGGGAGGCAGAGGCAGGCGGATTTCTGAGTTCGAGGCCAGCCTGGTCTACAGAGTGAGTTCCAGGACAGCCAGGGCTATACAGAGAATCCCTGTCTCGAAAAACAAAAACAAAGACAAAAACAAAAACAAAAAAACCCAAAAAACAAAACAAAACAAAAGAGTTGCCGTGACCATAGTATGTCTTCACAGCAATAAAACCCAAACTAAGACAAGTTGTAATTCTGTTTTGTTGATTGTTAACTGAGTACCTTATGCTCAGAAGTGTGCAGAGAACTGGAAATCAGACCTGCAGCTGCTACCTTTGTGTGTTTACTGTCTTTGAACATTAGAGTTCCTGGTCTCTCTCTGTCTTACTCTGTTTCTGTCTCTCTGTCTGTCTGTCTCTGTCTCTCTCTGTCTCTCTCTCTCTCTCATTCTTTCTTTGAGTCAGAGTCACACTCCATATCCTTGGCTGGCCTAAAACTCACTGTCTAGACCAGGCTGGTCTCAAACTCAGGGATTCATCCGCCTGCCTCTACCTACTGAGTGCTGAGATTAAAGGTGTGAGTGATCATAGCAGGCCTGTTTTTATTTTTATATGTATTTCTAAGTGGACAAATAAAAGTTATGCATACTTACAGTGTACATGACAGTATATATTTTTGTTGGTGTTGGTGGCAGATTGAGGATGGAACCCAGTGTCCTGGCACCCTAGGGAAGCATTCTACCTCTGAGCTACAAACTCAGCCATTTTTCATTTTTATTTTTCTTTAGAGATAGTTTCATTGAGTTGTCTAGACTGATCTCAAACTTGCTATCCTATTGTCTCAGCCTCCCTAGTAGCTCAAAGTATAGCCATGTATCACCATACCAGGCTGAAAAAAGAAAATAGTTAAAAAATTTTTAAATATGTATTTTATTGTAAAGTGTGTGTGAGCTGCACACACAAGTGTGGTGTGTCTGCCCTGCAGCTGGAGTTACAGGTGGTTGTGATCTGCCTGATGTGAATGCAGAGAACTGAACTCTTCCGCAAGCCTTGACCACTTAGCCATCCCTCCATTTCCTGATGTGTGTGTGTGTGTGTGTGAGAGAGAGAGAGAGAGAGAGAGAGAGAGAGAGAGAGAGAGAGAGAGAGAATGTTTTTTTTTTATTTTTGGTTTTTCAAGACAGGGTTTCTCTGTGTAGCCCTGGCTGTCCTAGAACTCACTCTGTAGACCAGGCTGGCCTCGAACTCAGAAATCCGCCTGCCTCTGCCTTCCAAGTGCTGGGATTAAAGGCGTGCGCCACCACTGCCCGGCAGAAAGAATGTTTTTTGGTCTCTGTGTGCCTTGTGGAAAGTAGCTTGAGATTTTGGAAGTTTCTACAGCCGCCAGTGCACTTTCTGACGTTTCTACCCGGAGAAGTTCTAATTTCACACTTCTTTATGGTTACAATGTAAGGTTCTCGAAAAACGACGTCCATCCTGTAATCTGCGTTGTGTATTACTTGTGCCTAGCTAGCACTAGTGTCCTGAGTATACAAACCCTCAAACCATAAAGCGTCAAAACATGAACGTACTTGAAAACCCGTGGAGAAGCAGCGCCATCTTCTGGCCTGAATGAATACTGCAGCACAGCCGGAAAGGTTGGTTGACCTGCACCGCCGCAGTGCTGGAAGACTCTTGTGTTAGAAACCAGTCCCAGAGCCTGGAAAATTATTCTTTTCTGAACGCTGCTTTTTGGCTTTTAAACCATAGTCTTAAGTGGATGTCAGCTAGGAAAAGTCACTTTGTTTAGGCTTTTGCAAGGGTGGAAATGTCACTTACTGAATGTTACTTGCTGGGCACTGCATTTGTATTTTTACTTTGTGTGTGTGTTTATGTGTGTGCATGTGGAGGTCAGAGGTTAACCTCCGGTGTTATCTTCAAGAACCATCCACAGTGATTTTTGAGACAAGACCTTTCACTGGCCTGGGGCTCTCCTGACTAGGCTTGCCTGGCTAGCCAGGGATCCACCTGTTTCTGCCTCCAGGTGCTGGGATTACATACCCAAGCCACCATGTCCCCAATTTTTTTTTAAACGTGGATCCTGAGGATTGAACTCAGGTCCCCTTTACTCACTTTACCGACTGAGGTATGTCTCTAGTCCACAACACTGCCTATAAAGTATTTTAGACTTTATCATTTGTACAGAAGCAGTAATAATGGCATCTCTTTATTGCAGAGCAATGGAAATGTCATACACTGTAAAGTGCTTGCAAATGGGTAAAGTTGTTGGAACATAGAAAGCATCTGCACTGTAGTCAGGAGCTCCCCCCCCCCCCCCCGCAGGATGGTGGGACTCTCATTGTTTAGTTTCCTCTCTCACAGGAGTTGTGGTAATTTGTTACCCTTCCCCCAGTGCCCAGATTCTTGCCTTGTTGGACAGATTTTGATTGTTCGACAGGAAGTTAAATCGGCGATTGTTCATCTTGTGTGGAAGTCTAACCTACCAACTGGATCTTACAGCATACTTTCCACCCAGGCCTTCAACAGCTGCTGTTTCTTCAGATCTGCACAATGGCCTGAGGCAAGGGAGGTCTGCTGGTGGTGTCCTGGTCTGCAGACAGCTGCGTTTGCTGACTGTTGATTGGAGCAGCCTAGGTAACCAGGCTTTCATCAGCTGGCAGACCAGCCTGGGTTTGTTTGCGTGGCTCTTGCTTCCAAGAGCACGCCCACATAAGAAGTCAGCTGCCATCATTCTTCAAGGCTGTTCTAGAAACACTTTGCTCTTTGCCAATGTAAGCCACCATCTCGTGGGCCCGATGAGAAACAGACCAGCAGTGATGGGAGGAGCTCTGTGGAGCCTCAGTCATGTGGGACTACACAGATATGGAGGGGGTGGGGATGTACAGCCAAGTTATCATTTGTAGCCATTATCTTCACAGCAAACCAGGATATAGATCTTGTCATTGATTCTTTACAGGCGTAAGAGCTCATAGTGGAAGGCAGAGCCAGGGTTTGAACTAGGGTTCTCCTGCCTCTGCACCACCCCTAGCCTCTGCGTCATGTACTTGGTGTGGTGTGTGTGTGTGTGTGTGTGTGTGTGTGTGTGTTTCTGACTAGGTACATGTATCCAGCACCAGGAATTAACCATTCCCTACTCCGAACCTGTTGCAGGATGCTTACTACAGCTTTGAATTTTTCCTAACTCTCCCGAGGCCTCTCTGAGCAAACACAAGGCCCTCCCTGGGGTCCCTTCCCCTCAAAGCCCTTGGGGCTCAGGGACACTCTAAGGAAGGCATTAGGTGTAGGAAACCAGGTGCTGATCATCTGAGTCTCCAGCCAGCCTGTGCCTCAGGTGATAAGTCAGACAATCCTTCCTCTCTGTGCCTGGATTGTTCCAGAAACCTTGATGGCTCCCTGGTCTTCCCACTCCAACTCCTCACTTAGATGTTGTCATGTTTGACTAAACTGCTCTCTTCCCATGGGCTTCTGCAGGAGCCTCTCTCTGTTTCCCTCCTAGTCTCTCTGTCTTTTGCCTGTCTCAGTCTCCGTCTGTCTGTCTTACTGTTTCCTCTCTTTCATTTCCCTGTCACCCAGCCCTGTATCATCTCACTTAACCCACTCCCCCATGTAATTTCGCACCATCCAGACCCATTCCCTCCCTAATTTAATCAAGGGATTAAAGCCACACTGTGGCTTTCTTCTCTGAGTGTGACTGATGAGCTGCCCTCCATCTCCAATCCTGATCCATCATTGCTCCTCTCACTTTTGCTCTAGTGTCTATGCATTGCCTGATCACTATTTTGTGGTTTCACTTAACCCAAAACATCTAGAGCAAGCAGACTCAGGCCTGGGGCCCAGCTGGGGTCCAGCGAGGCGCTCAGAGAGATCGTGTGAGTGATCCACAAGCCTGTGATTGCAGCTTTCCTGCAGAGGTCAAGGCCAGCCTGGTCTATACAATGAGTCCCAGGTCAGCAGTGCTGCATACCAAGACAGTGAGATTCTGTCTCAAAAGACTCCAAAGAAAAGCAAACAGACAAAATAAATGAGAGTTTCAGGAATCAGGAGGCCTGAAATCCTTAGATTGGACAGCAGAAAGTTCGGGAATCCTTGGCAGTGAAGGGGGCAGGCACTTTGGGAGATGAGAGTCATTAGACTGTTTCTTGGGTCCCTGTCCTCAAAGGCACCTCCTTTGTCCATGTGTATAGCTGGTTCAGGGAGATGGGCTCCATCAGCAGCTACAAGAGGACTTCCCAGGGAGAGTGGAGACAGAGACAGTGGGAAGCCACCAGCCAGCTCCCCAAAGGCAGAGTCCTGCTCCTCCTACAGATATGCTGTGATGGGTTTTGCCTCTGTCACTGTCCATCCATGCTGTGGTCTCCAGTTAAGGTCTAGAGACTGCCACATTGTAACAGTGTGGCTTTGGGAGAAAGGCCAGGTCTTTTGTCTATGTCATGTTTTTGTCCCAGAGCTGGCCACAGAGACTCTTTTCATCTGTGGTGGTTTGAATAGTGTACTGGCTGGTTTTGTGTGTCAACTTGACACAAGCTGAAGTTATCACAGAGAAAGGAGTTTCAGTTGAGAAAATGCCTCCATGAGATCCGGCAGTAAGGCATTTTCTCAATTAGTGACAAGGGGGGAGGGCCCCTTGTGGCTGGTACCATCTGTGGGCTGGTAGTCTTGGGTTCTATAAGAAAGCAGGCTGAGCAAGCCAGGAGAAGCAAGCAAGCCAGTAAGTTACATCTCTCCATGACCTCTGCATCAGCTCCTGCTTCCTGACCAGCTGGTGTTCCAGTCCTGACTTCCTTTGGTGATGAACAGCAGCATGGAAGTGTAAGCCGAATAAGCCATTTCCTCCCCAACTTGCATCTTGGTCATGATGTTTGTGCAGGAATAGAGACCCTGACTAAGACAAATAGGAATCCCCCCCCCCCCCCAGACTCATGTGTTTGAATGCTTGGCCATAGGGACTAGCACTATTCGAAGGTGTGGCCTTGTTGGAGGAAGTATGTCACTGAGAGGGCGGGCTTTGAAGTCTTAGATACTCAAGCTAGGCCTAGTGTGGCATTCACTTCAGCTGCCTGCACTCTGCCATGCCTCCCACCATGACAATAATGGACAGAACCTCTGAAACTGTAAGCCAACTCCAACTAAATGTTTTATTTTATAAGAGTTGCTCAGGTTATAATGTCTCTTCACAGCAATAAAACAAAAGACAGAAATTGGTTCTCAAAGTAGGTATTGCTGTGATAGGCTTGATTGTGCTTTTGTTTGGAGGAACATGGTCTTTGGATTAGGAAAGCAGCGGAATGCTTTAAACGGGGCTTACTGGGCCATCCTAGCAGAAATATGGAAGACATGGGTGCTGAGGGAGAGTTGAACGATAGGGGTCTGGTGAGAGAGGCTTTAGAGAAGAATATTAACATGTGGCTGAGAAACAATTCTTGTGATGTTTTGGCAAAGATTGTGGCTTTTTGCCCTTGTCCAAAAAGTCTGCTTGAGGTTTAAGTGAAGAGTTTTGGATTAATTGCATTGACCGAGGAAATCTCAAAAAAGCCAAGCATTGATGCTGTCATGTGGTGATTAGCGTTCACGCTGATGAAGATCGGTAATAAAAAGGAATAAAGCTGAGCAAGGAAAACATGCAAAATGTACAATTTGAGGAGAAAGGAGGCACCGGGAAGTGGAACAGAGCTAAGCCCTGTGTTCAAGGAGATAATCAGGCGAAAGAAAAGCCTGTTATTCAATGGAATAAAGGGGGTGGTGACTTTGGGGGAAGACCACAGCTAAGCTTTCAACTTGTAAAAAGGAATTAAAGAACAGTTTGGGTCCAGGCGTGGTGGTGCAGGCTTTTAATTCCAGCACTCAGAAGGCAGAGGCTGGTTGATCTTTAAGTTCAAGGCCAGCCTGGTCTACAGAGTGAATTCCAGGACAGCCATGCTTAGGCAGTGAAGGGAATTATAGAGAACAGAAAGCAGCTGACTATGTAAGGGAACACAGGCCATGTTCCAGCTCCAGCAAGCAGTAGAACTTGGCATCTTGGGCCATGTGGTTAAGGATAGAAGAAAGGGTTTATGAAATCTCCCTCCATGGCTGAAAAAAAGCTGCTGAGGCCAGGCATGTGTTGGGGTGTCCCTGCATGGAGGCCTAGAGAGGCCATGTGTAAAGGTGAAGCCTGGATTGCCTTGGAGACCCCAAGATGTTGGAGATATCAATGTTTTACCTTATTAGAGTCATGGCATCTCTTCACAGCAATTAAACTTTAACTAAGACGAGAGGACCCATTGAAATATCAATTCAAGCCTGGCGCCCAAACAAGTGAGCTTCAGTGGCCCACAAAACTACATAGACTCTGCTGCTCCCTTAAGTGTTCCTCATGAGATTTGGGTCAGGGGCCACTATGAGCCTCTCTCTGGGGCAGCCATGGGTGCTGACACTGAATATTTTTTTTTTGTTGTTGTTGTTGTCTTTTTTTTGAGACAGGGTTTCTCTGTATAGTCCTGGCTGTCCTGGAACTCACTCTGTAGACCAGGCTGGCCTTGAACTCAGAAATCTGTCTGCCTCTGCCTCCCAAGTGCTGGGATTAAAGGCATGCGCCACCACTGCCCGGCAACACTGAATATTTTTGTTCCTTCCTCACCTTGCATGAGGTGAACCATGTCCCTTGATTTGGTTGCTGAAATGAGTAAGGACAAATGTCACTTCTAGGTGGCTGTGTTAAGAGCCAGGGCTTCATTGCCTTACTATACATGGCCTGTGGATATGACACTCATGGATCCTGAGTGATGGTGGGGGTACAGCCTCTGGTCTGGTGAGGCTGGAACAGGAGACTGCAAGCTGGTAAGTCACGTGATGTAAGTAACCGATTCTGGAAACGCACATGATTGATTTCTAAGGAAGGTGTGAAGTCGGGTCTGGTGGTTTTCTAGTACGGCCTCAGAGGAGGCCAGTAGGGGAGGGGGAGAAGGGTGGCAGATGGCTTTTAAGAGCTTCTCTTCCCTAATTATTGTTTGGGAATGATGATATGCTAAGCATTCTCTCAGCATCAAAATGCTTCATCTGCCAGGCCTTGAGCTGGATCTCACTGCAGACACTCACTGGGTTGGTCTTGGGCAACTCACTTAAGTTCAGTGAGGACTCACTTCCTGGTCAGTAAGTGCAGCCTGGAGTACCTGTCTTGAGGGTCAGAGAGAGCACAGAAGGCCAACGTTGCCATGTGGTATGTAGGTGCTCATTAAGTGGCTGCCATTCTTCTCTGTCTAACCAGGCCCAGTGCTGATAGGGGTGGCAAGCAAAGGAACACTGCTTCCTATATTCCTCTGGAGGTGACCAGAAAGTCCTAACAAAAAAGGTCATGCTAAATGCTTCCTGTCACTAAAGGCTCCTGGGTCTCTGTGTATATGTGTAGGTGTATACAAGCACATGCATGTAGCCGAAGTCAGAGGAAGCACTGGCTTCAATCAGAAAATAGTTTCTGAAAAAGATCTGTGCTGGTTTCACTGAGACTTGAGACAAAGCAAGACACAGGCCGTTTCAGAGATCATCGGGTCTAAAATCCACAATAGTGATGGTCATAATGTCGTCGTCGGTCGTCATGGTGATGCTGGTAGGGATAGGGACAGTGATGATAAAGATGTTGGTTATGATGATGTGCTGATGCTGAGAATGCTGGTGATGATGGGGGGTGGAGGTGGGGGCTGTGGCTCTAACAGGGATGCTGATAATGATGGTTCTGTTTGTTGAGCATCAGAAAGTTCTCTGGTGCTAGAAAACCCTGGGTTTGAATCTTGTTCCTCTTCTTTCTGAGCTGAGGGACGTATGGGTTAACTTGTCAGTTACTCTTCAGCATGTGTGGAAGTGGGATTATGAGTATGGAACAAGAAAACGAATTCTCAGCACAGAGCCCAGGTCACAGCAGCACTGAAAGGATATCAAATATTGTTGGTGTCATTACAGTCTTGGGCCAGATAGGTACATTTTCAATACTTGATTTTCCTCTGAAGATTGTCAGAATAGCATTTTTAATGAACTAATTAAATTTTTGATTAATTAATTAAAATTCAATTAATTAAAATTTCAATCAGTTAACTAACTTTTGGTTTTTCAAGACATGGTCTCTCTGTGTAGCCTTGGAACTCGCTTTGTAGACCAGGCTAGCCTTAAACTCATAGATCCACCTGCCCCTGCCTTCCAAGTGCTGGGGTTAAAGCTATGTGTCATGCCTGGTTATTATTATTTAAAACATATTTTAGCTTATTTATGTATGTGCATGTATTTATGTGTGTACAGACATTTATGTATATGCGTGCCCATGGAGGTCAGACGATGATGTCAGACCTTTGGAGATGGAGTTTCAGGCATTTGTGAGTCTTCTATTGTGAGTACTGGCGTCCAAGCTCCACTCCTCATGACTCAGCAGCAAATGCTTTTAACAGCTAAGTTAACTCATCCCAGCTCCCAAGACAGTCTCAGTGTTATTGTCTTCATTTTGCAAGTCAAGAAACAGACACAGGAAGCAAAAAATCTGAACCAAAGTCATTATCTTATAAGCATGAAATAAGCCAAATTTGAACCCTGGTTGATCCTAGTCCAAAGCCTCCACCTTTTGTATAAGGGACAGCAAGTTTTTCATTACAAAGATGGGAAGGATTACAATCCTGGGGGGGGGGATTGGATTAACAAGCTAGAGAACATCTGTACGGTCTACCCCACTGTACACAGTGTTTAGGGAGGGTTTGAAATAGATTAAGAAAAAATGACTGAGCTGGGAAGTGGTGGCGCACGCCTTTAATCCCAGCACTTGGAAGGCAGAGGCAGGTGGATTTCTGAGTTCGAGGCTAGCCTGGGCTACAGAGTGAGTTCCAGGACAGCCAGGGCTTATACAGAGAAACCCTATCTTGAAACCACCCGAGAGAGAGAGAGAGAGAGAGAGAGAGAGAGAGAGAGAGAGAGAGAGAGAGAGAATATGACTGTCTTAGGGTTCTATTGTTGTGAAGAGGCACCATGACCATGGCAAGTCTTATAAAGGAAAACACTTAGTTTGGCTGGCTTATACTTCAGAGATTCAGTCCATTTTTATCATGGCAAGAAACATGGCAGTGTGCAGGCAGACATGGTGCTGGAAAAGAAACTAAGAGTTCTACATCTTGATTGGTAGGCTCCAGGGGAGTGTGGCACACTGGGCATAGCTTGAGTGCATGAGACCTCAAAGCCCACCTCCACAGTGCCACACTTCCTCCAACAAGGCCACACCTACTCTAACAAGGCCACACTTCCTGATAGTGCCACTCTCTATGAGCCAACCATTCAAACACACAAGTCTATGGAAGCCATACCTATTCAAACCACAGTGTAAAATGATGCTATACAATACCATCTCTACAGAGGAGGGCTTAGTGTACCTAAGTATAGACCTCACAAGAAGCAATGGTATTGGGTACCACTCAGGATGGGAACTAAGTGGCTGGGGCTGAGAGACAGGAGGGAGAGAGTATTCTAATACACTTTATTTTAATGTGTGTGTGTGTGTGTGTGTGTGTGTGTGTGTGTGTGTGTTAGTATGTGTATGTGAGTATAGGAACTTGCAGAGGCCAGATGAATATGTTGGATCCCCTACAGATGGTTGTAAGTCACTTGACACAGGAACTGGGAACTGAAGTTGGGTCCTCTGCAAAGGTAATACATACTCTTTACTCCCAAGTCTCTCTCTAGCCTTGGCCACCTCTGTTTCTTACTGCTTTTTGCTTGTAGAGCTTCCTTTGATCTCAGATTTTATTACTGTCCAGTTTGCTTTCTGTTCCTATGAGGAAACTGACATTTCATTGTTGTTGTTGTTATTGTTTGTTATTTTAAGATAGGGTTTGAACCATCTGGAGCCCACTGTGTAGACCAGGCTGGCCTCAAACTCACAGAGTGCTGGGATTTAAGGCATGCACCACCAATGCCTGGCTTATGATTCCATTGTAAAGTTCATCCTTAAGAGAAGCCAAGGCAGGAACCTAGAGGCAGGAACTGAAGCAGAGGCCATGGAGGAATGCTGCTTATGGGCTTGCTTTCCCTGGTTTGCTCAGCCTTCTCTCTCTCTCTCTCTCTCTCTTTCTCTCTCTCTCTCTCTCTCTCTCTCTCTCTCTCTCTCTCTCTCTCTCTCTCTCTCTGTGTCACACGCGCCTGTGTTGGAAGTAAGAATAGGGGGTAGATTATATTCACAGAATAAAATCTTTTTTTTTTTTTTTTGGTGTTTCAAGACAGGGTTTCTCTGTGTAGCCCTGGCTGTCCTGAAACTCACTCTGTAGACCGGGATGGCCTTGAACTCAGAAATCTGCCTGCCTTTGCCTCCCAAGTGCTGGGATTAAAGGCATGTACCACCACTGCCCTGCTCAGAATAAAATCTTAAATAGTGGCTGGAGAGATGGCTCAGTGGTTAAGGGCACTTGTTGCTCTCACAGAGGACCTGGGTTTGGTTCCCAGTACCTGCATAGCAGTTTAAGGGGGGATCTGATGTCTTCTTCTGGTCCCTGTAGGCACTAGGCATGCACCTGATGCACAGACACACATGCATAAAAATAAAATGAATCTGAAAAAAATATATCTGAAATGTTAGATGCAATGGTCTGGCAATGGGCCTGGGGAGAGAAGGCTTTGCTTGATTTCTCTGAAGTCTTAGGACGATGTAGGAAAAGTGATAGAAACCATGGAAGAGGAAAATGCTGATGGACAACAAGCTATTCAGAATTGCAACAGGAAAAAATGCTCTAAACTGTATCAGCCTTTGCTTTCTGCAAGCCTTGAAGCCAGGTTTTCTACTGCCACAAGACAGCAGCCACATAGAGGACAACAGTGGGCTTGGTCACTGTGATGGCTAATCTTGCTTGTCAACTTGACCACATCTATAATTAACTAATACCCAAGCATCCAGGCATACTTGTGAGAGATTTTCTTGACGGATCATTTGAGATGGAGAGACCCACCCTATGTTCGGGGCTATACCTTCTGGGGGCACCTCGCATAGAAGGAGACAGAAGAAAGAAACTTTTGCTTTTTTGCCTGCTCAGCCTCCCTTTACTGGTAAGACCATCTATCCTGCTGCTGAGGCATTCCTTCAGAGGCATTAGGACATACTTTTTGGGGGATTCCAACAGAATGAATACCAGCTGAGACATCCAACCTTCCTGGACCAATATTCTTAGCCTTTCTGTCAGGAGACAGCCATGTTGGACTAGCTGGACCATTGCCTTTTAGCCATTCTTTTTGTTTGTTTGTTTGTTTGTTTGTTTGAGTCAGGGTTTCTCTGTATAGCCCTGGCTGTCCTGGAACTCACTCTGTAGAACAGGCTGGCCTCGAACTCAGAAATCCATCTGCCTCTGCCTTCCAAGTGCTGGGATTAAAGGCGTGCGCCACCACGCCCGGCCTACCTTTTAGCCATTCTAATCAACTCTCTTTAATGTATATAGATTCATTTCATCTGTTTTGTTCCTCTAGGGAACCCCAGCAAATGCAGGCACAAGGATTGTCTGACAGAGTCCTGCATGTCGTTTGTAGGGGCTCAGACAGATACTTGTTCAATGCTTTTAGCACACAGCTATTGCTCTTTGCTGGAGTAAATGTTTAATCAGTGCATTAGTTTGCAAAGTGTTTTTGAGTACCACTGCCATGTTATCTTTTTGAGGAGGATTCTAAAATCTGAAATTGTATCGTAAAAATTTTTAATCCTGATGGGGTTTCTACCTTGCCTTGGACCATTTAGTTCCCGGATAAAAAACACACACCACCTTTATATTTACGATAAGCCTTAAACAGCACAAGAGCTGGGCAGGTATCTACCCTCTATGCTATTAGAATCTACTTTCCTGTTGATAACCCTGAGTTATTACTTACTATGTTTCATCTGGGCTGCAATTGGCCAGCTCACAGGACCACGGTTTCTTGACTCCTCACCCATGCTGGCTTCTTCCTCCTCCTGTCTTCTTCCTCTTGGCTTCCCTTTGACCTCCAAGCCCTGGAAATCTAAACCCCACTATGTCTCTTCTGCCCAGCCATTAGCTGTTGGCATCTTTACATGCAGACTCTCTGTCTCTGGGACAACTAGGTCTTGGGGGCCTGCACTTAGCATTACAATAGATAGCAAAAGACCAAACCTCAACAGAATTGTGTCTTAGTTACTGTTTTATTGCTGTGAAAAGGACACCATGACCAAGGCAGCTCTTAAAAAAAAGAAAGAGTGTAACTGGGAGCTTGCTTACAGTTTCAGAGGATTAGTCTATTATCATCAAGGCAGGAAGCATGGCTGCAGGCAGTCAGGCAGGCATGAGAGTTTACATCCTGATCCACAGGTAGGCAGAGAGAGACACTGGGCTTTTGAAACCAGCAACACACCTCCTCCAACAGGCAAGGCCACACTTCCCAATCCTTTCCAAACAGTTTCACTAATTAACTGGAGACTAAGTATTCAAACATATGCGCCCAAAGGGGCCGTTCTCATTCGAACGCCCACACTTGGAGAAAGACGGTGGATTTAGCTTGCAAGATGTTCACTGCCAGCCTAACTAGAGAGCTGTGTCACTGTCCGTGGTCCTGAATTGCTCTTCTCACTCGTTGGGACGGAACTATACTTTCTACTGCTGGAGCAGAGGGCTCCCATCTGCCATCTTACAGAGATCCTGGCATAGGTAAGGAAGAAGAGAGCGAGGAAAGCAGGAGAGATGGATGGATGGGTGGATGGGCTGAGGTAGAGAGCACAACTAGAAGTCGTTAGAAAGGCAAATCCCTGAGATAGTACCAGAGATGTCCACTTCCATTGTGAAACGAACCGCCAAAATCTAGGCTGGGCCCTAAATACTGAAAATCTGAGGCCTGGAGAAATACGTGGGGCAAGTTGTAACTGTGGGCTTTTCCACCCATGGTCCACTTTCCAAATAATGACTCAGAGGCTTATTTTTATATGAATAAATACCTCAGCCATAAGCTTGGGCTTGTTCCCCAGCTAGCTCTTAACTTATAGAACTTATTTATTCTATTCTATGTCTGTCACATGGCTAGTTAGTTACCTCCCCTAGTTTCACACATCCGATTTCCTCAGATTCTGGGTGGCAAATCTTCCTGTGCCTATCTCCCAGAATTCCTTTCTCTCTCCTGGATATCCCACTTTCTAATCCTGCCTCAGCTCATTGGCCATCATCTTTTTATTGACAGGTGATGCTTCCACTCAGTACACAAGAGATTCTCCCTACAGCAAGCTAAGCTAAGGTAGATGAGTATGGGTAAGGTTGAGAGACAAATGTCAAAATGGTCCATGTAAAACGTCAGTTATAACAGCAAAGAGCCCATACTATATAGAAAAGTTTGCGTATTCATAGTATAATATGTATATTGCATATAAAATTATATCTTCCAGATGTCATACATACTAATAGTCTCATATATATATGTATGTATATATATGCAACATTAAATATAATGCTTTAATATTCATCACCGAAATAAACCAAATTAAAAGGTTTAAAGAAGCAAGCAACAAACTATTCATCTCTGTTGCTCATAAATACCAAATTCGATCAATTCTAGGTTTGGGTTGTAACCCAAATCAATCAATCCCATCCATCCATCCATCCATCCATCTATCCATCCATCCTTCCGAACTGAGGCTGGAACGCAGGGCATCTTACATGTTAAGCACTGCCCCTGGGGCAGACTGTTAAATCCCAGAGTCTCAAGTCTGCGTCTTAGTGTCTTTTCCAGTTGCTGTGACAAAAACAACTTAAGTGAGGACAGTTTATTTTGTCTCACAGTTCGTGGTTCCAGTCCATCCCAGTGGAGAGGTCACAGTAGCAGGAGATAAGTCATGTTACATCCACAGTCAGGAAACAAAAAGAATCCAGTGCTTGGGCTATGCTTTTCTCTCTTTTGAACAGTCTGCAATCCCAACACAGGGCATGGTGCCACATATAACAGCTGCGTCGTCACATGTCAGTTAATCTAAAATAACCCTCACAGGCATACCCAGAAGCCATCTCCAGAGTGGTTCTGGATCTCTTCAAGTTGGCATTTGGGGTTAGCAACCCCAAACTCTGACTTCTTTAGATACAGTTTTCTAACTGATTACTTCTTGTATGAAGGCATAAAAATGAAGTTGGTTGATATAGTTCTGAAACATCTTCCCATTTTGAGTTTAATTCTTTGGATTCACTTTCTTTTGAAACAATGTATAAATCTGTAGCTCCGGTTGACTTGAACTCATTTTGTAGCCCAGGCTAGCCTCACACTCACTGGGATCCTCCTAGGTGCTGGAATTACAGACTGGCATCATCATGCTTGCTCTCAATCACATTTTGTCTCAGCCATCTCTGTGTGTGTGTTCATTTGTCTGTGTGTGCCTGTGTGAATACAGTAGGCTCGTTTGTTCATGAAGATTCCAACAATGCAGTGTCTTTTTAAAAGACTTTGACATTTGTCTTTGTGCTTATAAGGTGCCCAGAAAGTTTTGATGCTGACACTGCCGCTATCTTGCCAGAAGGTGTCAGCAGTGACAACTACTTTGTGACTGCCACTGGCCCCACAGCCAGCATGGTTACTAGACTGCTCATGAGTTAGAAGAAAACTCACATTTTAGATCAGACAAACAATGAGTCTGGCCGACATGATCTCAAGTATATTTCTTTGTGTGCAGGAGGAGCAAGTTTTAGTATCAGGCAGGATTAGAATAAAAGACTACATACTTGCTCCACATTTTACTAAACACGCAAGTGAAACTTAATTTTATTCAAATCTAACAGAAGAAAAAGAAATCCAAGAGGCTGGAGTGTTTGCCTTACAAGCACAAGAACCTAGGTTCAGTTCCCAAGAATCCACATAAAAAGCTGGGTATGGTGGTAGATGTTTGTAATCTCATCTCTGAGGCAATTATAACCGGATTCTGGGGGCTTGCTGGCCAATGAAAGATCCCATCTCAAAAAAACATGTTGACAGAACACTTTTTGGAAGAACACAGCCAGTGCCCTGGCCTCCCCTGCCTATATACCTAAATAGATGCACATGTATGTGTGAACGCACACACACACACACACACACTTACCACACAGACACACACATGCATAAATCACACACACATACAATGCACACACCATATACACACACACATGCACATATACCACATACACACATAAACATCACATAAACCACACAGACACACACATAGACACACCACATACACACCCAATACACACACCATAACACACCATACAGTCACATGCACGCAGACATATACACACAACATACACATACACACTACACAAACCACATATACACACATATGCACACACAATACACAGGCACAGACATATATACACCACACATAGGGACATATACACACACACCACATATAGAGACACTCACACATCACACACAGAAACATACATATGTTACACACACACATCACATACAGAGGCATGCACATATTACACACCACATACACAATTTCCACAATGGAGATATACACACACACTACACTACACACCACACACACACACACACACACACACACACACCCCACACATCACAGACAGACACATACTGGCCTTCTGTCACTACAACTGAAGTTTTAAAAACAGTTTTATTTATTTTATTTATTTATTTATTTATTTATTTATTTACTTGTTTGCTTTTTGAAACAGGATCTCATGTAGACCAGGCTGGCCTCAAACTTGCTGTGTAGCTGAGGCTATAGCCTTGAAATTTTTAAAAATTTAATTTAATTAATTTTTTATTCACTTTACATCCAGCTCACTGACCCCTCCCAGTCAAGCCCCCCCCCAAGTCTATTTTTAATTGAGAAGTGATAATTATATATGAAATGCAATGTGAAGCTTTGGAAACATGTACACTGTGGAACCAGACTGTCATGGTTTGAATATGCTTGGACCAGGGAGTGGCACTATTTGCAGGTGTGGTCTTGTTGGAATAGGTGTGTCACTGTGGATGTGGGCTTTAAGATCCACATCCTAGCTGCCTGGAAGCCAGTCTTCCACTAGCAGCCTTCAGGTGAAGATGTAGAACTCGCAGCTCTGCCTGCACCATGCCTGCCTGGATGCTGCCATGCTCCCACCTTGATGATAATGGACTGAACCTCTGAACCTGTAAGCCAGCCCCAGTTAAATGTTGTCCTTTATAAGACTTGCCTTGGTCATGGTGTCTGTTCATAGCAGTAAACCCTAACTAAGACACAGACAAAGCAGCACACAGATCATCTCAAATACTAGTCTGTTGTAAAAGCACCTAAGTCTTTCCTTCTGATATTTTGAAATATACATCTTGGTCACCTATTGTCATTGAACCTGGATTGAACATGACTGTATCAATGGTGAATCAGAGCTCCTGTGACCATCCTCCAAGGACTTGCATGAGATGCAACCTATTGCGATTCTGTCATGAAGGGGGAGGCCTGCAGGACCCATGAGCCTTTGTGAGACCTCACAAGAGTCTCATGAGTCACCCATGTTCCTGGAGGTAAGCCAGTACACTCACTGTCTCACCAATCTGGACTGTGCAGGCTCCTTTCTTTGGCTTCCAGCGCTCTCTCTGGGTGAGCAGTTGCTGATGGGAAGACCACACGGTATACCATTAATACAGTGTGCAGCAGAGTGTCAGAACATCTTAACTGAACCTGTTGACCAATATCTCCTTTTCTTTGTCTAAACACCCCTTGTACTTCTGGTAGCCACGAGATATGATTTAAAGATTTCAAATGTAAGTGAAAATCATACTATATTTGTCTTATTCAACCTAACATAATGTCTTTCAGACTTATTTATAAATGAGAGAATGTCCTCTTTTTGTTTGTTTGTTTGTTTGTTTGTTTTTCGAGACAGGGTTTCTCTGTGTAGCCCTGGCTGTCCTGGAACTCACTCTGTAGACCAGGCTGGCCTCCAACTCAGAAATCCACCTGCCTCTGCCTCCTGAGTGCTGGGATTAAAGGCGTGTGCCACCACTGCTTGGCTCAGCTTTTTTTTTTTTTTTTAGTTTTAAGACTGCATAATAGTCCACTGTGCCAAAATCTACTCCTCTGTTGATAGATATTTTGATAATTTTCATATCTTGTCTGCTATAATGAGATTGGGAGGGCAGGTGTCTCTGACATGTAGGTTTTAATTTCCCTGGGTATAGATAGACCTAGTGGTGAGGTTTCTAGATCATGTTTATATTTCTGAAGAACTTAAAAACAGCTTTCAAAATGTTCTAGTTTAATCACCACTAGCAGTGTGTAAGGGCTCAATTTGCACCCCACCCCCACCCACATTTGTCTCTCTCATCTTGGACTGGGCTCAGTAGTGGGGCTTGGGGCTGGCTAGCATGCTTGATCCCCAGCACAGGCAACAAAAAAAGCCAATCTGGCCGGGCAGTGATCGTGCACGCCTAAATAACAGGTGTGAGGTGACCATTTATGGCTTTGATTTGCATTCTTTCATGACTGAGATGGTAAACTGTATCATTGGCTGACCATATGTCTACATTGAGAAATAGATATTCAAGCCTCTTGCTCATTTTAAAAATAATTATTTGTGTTTTGAGCAATTGAAATGTCTATGCATTTGGGGAAACAGCCCCTTCTTAAAGTGTGACCTGTAAATATCTTCCCTTGGTGGCCGTTTTTCACTTATAATCATTTTTTTCTGTGTAGAAGTGTCTTAATTTGGTGTAATCTCATTTGCCTACTTCATATTTTTTAATTTTATTATCTTCTGTGTATGGGTGTTTTGCTTGCATGTATGTATGTGCACCATGTAGATGTCAGGAATCAAACCCAGGTCCTTTTGAAGAGCAGCCAGCGCTCTTAACCACTGAGCATTTTTCAGCTCCCCTTCCCCCCATTTATCTATTTTTTGCTTTCCTTGTCTGCATATTCGGGGTTGAGAAAACCAGTGAGCCGGTTGGGTCATTTGTTCTATGCAGACAGAAATCATGAGTAGGTAAGGAGTGGGCTCTAGAGTAGTCCTGGCCCTCGAGTGCTGACGCCTTAGGGGCTGACAGACTCATGGACTCCAGATCCAAGCCCTTATAGCTAGACTCATGGTCCCAGACATTAGAAACCAGAGACTCACAGCTCTAGGTGCTCTGGATTCTGGAATCTGGATTCTGAATGCCGACAGCTTGACGCTGGCATCAGCGAAGGAAAGTAGCCGGCAGGAGTGCTAGAACTCCTAAGCCTCGGCTGTTGGTGTTCTCAGGCCTTAGCTCTGAGGACCTTTGCCCCTTACAGTGGCCATGGTGGCACTTTTTGAGACTTGTATGTGGGTATCCTTGACTTCAAGCCTTGGAAGCTCCCGGGATCTCTTCTAGTGACCAGGGCCCCACAGTCTGTCACCCACCGGCTCCTGCCTTCTGGAGTCCCGGCACCCACCCCCACCTTCTGGAGTCTGGACACTGTCCTTTCTCACCTCCTTATTGCTGCCACCTTTCATTGTCTCTGCCACTTCTCTTCCACCACCGCTTCTGCTTCCTGATGCTGTCCGGAATTCTCCCGATACCGTATCCTCAAGGCTGCTGCTACAACTGCTACTGCTGTGGCTGCCTGTCCCACCTATGATGCAACTGTCCTCATTACGTTCCAGTTCAGCCCATTCTATTTATGCTAAAAGTCACAAGCAGCCAAAGAATATGCTATTTAAAACTCCCTGATGCTCTGGGTTTCTTCGTTTTTTGTTTTTTTTTTCTTTGCAATTTTATTTTCTTTTATATGTACAAGTGTTTTGCCTGCTCGTATGTCTATGCACCACTTGTGTGTTTGGTGCTGTTGGAATGTCAGATCCACTGGACTGAGTTACAGACAGTTGTGAACTGCCATATGGGTGCAGAGAATTGAACCTAGATCCTCTGGAAGAGCAGCCAGTGCTCTTAATTGCTGAACCATTTCTCCAGCAATCCTGGCTCCTCCTCCTCTTCCTCTTCTTCCTCCTCCTCTTCTTGTTCTTCTTGTCCTTGTTCTTCTTGTTCCTCCTCCTCCTCCTCCTCCTCCTCCTCCTCCTCCTCCTCCTCCTCCTCCTCTTCCTCCTCCTCCTCTGCTTCAGTTTTCCTCCGTCATGTGGCCAAACTCCATGCCGGCTTATCTTCTTCATTCTCCTCTCCACAGCCATGAGGTTTACAGTTTGTTTGCCCGGTGGTTTTCTTCTCATCTCTAAAAAGCTGTCCCTGAGCTTCTGTTTGAGTCTGTTCTTGTGTTCATTAACGGCACTAAGAACCCCAAGGGGGGACCTTGATTTCCCCACCACCACAGGGTGGTTTTGGCGGGGCTCCCCAAGATCTTCTAGCTTTAATCTTTTCACTTATGGAGAAAACAAGTCTATTTGACTCCGAGGTGGCGTTCTTTCTATAGACCCTCCCAGAGTGATACTGTTATCTGGGATCTTCAGTAATGTGGGCATTATTACCATACATGTTCCTCTTAGAATTTCTTCTGCTTTTAATTATTTGTACCTTAAATTCTATTGCATTGTGCTTCAGTTTTTGTTTGTCTTGTGGTATTCCCTCTCTCACTTCTTCCCTGATTGTTGCTTAGGAACACCATGCTTAGCTCCCATGAATGTGTTAGCTTTTCTTCCTATGATCATCCTGTGTTCATGCTCTCGAGGCAGTTGACCTGCTGTGGTAGTTCAGGCTGTAGACTCTTACCTGGGTCACATCCCTCACACACATATTGTGGGATGTAAAACCATGCCAAGAAATTTGGTCAGGTAGAGCAGGTGGAGACCCGGAGACTCAGTGGGCACACACCTGAGGCTTAGGTGACCCCCAGCTCCCTGCCAGACTCCTGACTTGGAACATGTGCCATGCTTCTCATATAAAAGAAAGATGTCCTATGGTCATGTAGGCTCAAAACAGAGTTCTCCATGCTAATGAGGTACATAGAGGCCCAGAGAGCTTAGCCAATAAGCTTCCCTTCCTAGACATTCCTCCCTGCAAAAGGTGTTTAATCTTAGGCTTGCCCTGAGAAGTTGCTTATGGTACATTATGCATACATTTCCCACCATGACAATAAACTGTTTAGAACCATGGACTGTGTCTTTTCATCAAGATCCACCATGGGAAGCCATGAAGAAGGCATTCGCCTATAAAGTCACCGCTTAATTCTCCTGTAGAAGGCCTCTCTGCACTCCCAGCCACAACTGCCACCACTAAGGACAATTGCCTCACTGGCACAAATGGGAGCTCCACCCCAGGCTAGAGGCTTTCCCCAACCCAGGGGCCCCTGCCTCTGTTCTCTGCTCCCAGCAGTGCCTGGATGTCCTAGAGTCTGAGAACCCCATGACCCCTGCCTCATCGCAGGCCCCGAGATCCCCGAACCAGCTCAGGAGTTCCCACATCTCAAACTGTGCTCCCCCCAACCCCCAGTGGTGCCTGGGGCTTCTCTACAGCCAGCACCCACCCCGGCTGCAACGGGTGGAGTAAGTGCAGTTAAACTCCCTGTGTCCCTCTGCTTCCTCAAGCGACTGTGCTTGGGGAGACATCTCATCCTCCAAATATTTTTCATTCAACAGAAGCAAATATACATGGTGTCAGGATTGGCCTGTGTTCAATCATTTCTCTAAATGACATATTTATTTTCAGAAATAGTCATGAAACCAAACACTCAACAGTAACTGTCCAAAAAAGGAACAGAAAATTGTCTTTCATTAGACTTTGTGTATATAATAACACCAGTAAATGAGCAAACCAGCAAGCGCTGCAGTATAAAGAGGGGAGAGCAGTCCCCACAATCCAGCACTGTTCCTCACATGGGTGTTTACATGCAAGCTCATACTTCTTCAGATTTTTCATTAACTTTTATGTCTCAAAGTAGATATTGCCTTTTAAATATGCCCTCCTTATTGAATTCTACCAAATAATATTGTTTTTCTATCATGAGTGCCCCACTTCCAGCCTTTTCTTTTAAAAATGGAATTTAGAATGAGTACTAACCAAGGCAGTTGCTGGTTTCATGGCAGGGTCATAGATGACTGCAGGTGTTTCCAGGTTCCAGCAAAGAAAAAAAATCACGTGTTTTTATTATACACCTAACGGTTTGGTAACAAAGACCAGATTCACTTGAGCAGGCTTTATTACTGTTTTGGAGCCAGCCACAGTAAGACTCTCCCACCACACACATGCTCGGGGAGGATTGATCTCACCATCCTGTGTGAACATGTCTCTGTTTTTCCCTTATGTAGACTTTCCTAAGGATCCATTTTTTATCCAGACTTTCATGTCTGGATCTCATGTTTTTCTCTTACTGATCCCAGAGTTTAGGGAAAAACTCTCAGTTCTATTCAGACGTGGAAGCAATATACCTTTAATCCTAGCACTTGGGGGGCAGAGGGTGCCTGTAGCTAGTCTTTGCTACTTTGTGGGTTCCTTTTTCCATCTGTTATCTCCCCATTTTCTCCCCCTATCACTGGAGAGGAGAGAAAGAAGGATAGAAGGGGAGAGAGATCTCTGAATCTGATTTCCTTTTTCCTGTTTCTTCTTTAAGCACAACTAACAAACTGCAGCCAAACCCCCTGAGCGATCAACAACCACCAACCCCACCTCTCAGGGCTATAGTATTTACATACCCTCTGAAAAGTTCCCAGAAATTCGAATGTCACACAATCACAGAAACTATCTGCAGCTGGCAAAATCACGTCTCTGATGGAGCATGAGGTAAATCCTAGTCAGCTGCTGCCGGCAATCTGAAGAGGCCTCATTTCCACACACCTGGGATTAAAATGAAAACACATTCTTATAATATTTCTGTGTTTTTAAAGAAACCAAAATTCCAGAATTGTCACTACATTTCTCCTCTTCTGTTTTAAGCCATTAGTTATGCTGTATGTCTTGGGAAGTTAGAAACAGACATTTTCAGTGAATAAGGGCTTTTCGGGTCAGTAGCCAAGGTTTTCAGGAGACATCTCCTGTTCAGTTCTAATCTTTATTGGTTTCAATCTTATCCACAGCTTTTCATTTCCTGTGGAGATATAAACAAATCTGAGTCCAAAGTGAGAAACTTTGGCTGGCTTCCCTTCTGATGTTAACACATCCTTATAGTATATAGGCTGATTTAATTCCACAGTTTTTTCTATAACCCAGTGTCTCTCAGCTGCTCATATCTGAAGTGGCTAATGATTTTTTGCTTTGGAGCTAGAGCCAGTTCCCCAAGGTCATTTCCCAGTGGTAAGAGATTGTCTTGGATATCTCTTTTGGATCTAACTCATTGGTCCAGTGGCAACCCTTGCCACATTGCCTGTTCACCCCTGGAAGCCTAGGCCTTCTTTCTGGTTTATATTTAGAACAATCACTGCCCTTAGAGATGCTGTGTCCACAATTTTGTTGCAAATGACCATATTTCCCACAATGAAAGCACTGGACATTTTGAGATCTGAGCTCTTTTAGCAGCTTGGTTACAGTCTTTTTGCAAATGACCGTATTTCCCTCAACTGAAGCACCAGGCATTTTGATATCAGAGACCTCTTGCTACAGCTTGATTTATTATATTAGCATGGTACACATCAGAAGCAATATTAGTTGTATCCCTTATCCACTTGTCCATAGGTGCTGCTCACAATTTTTATGGTCTAATAATTTTATGCATTCAGTATTTGAATTTTCTTTTTTCCCCTTAACAGACTTTACTTGTATATTTTCCATTTTCTATACTATTTGAAGACACAGGATAGCTTTGTATTAGCTTTCTACAATACTGTGTTTTAAATTTATCCAGTAAACTAAGAGAGTACAACTGGTATACAACTGAGGAGGTGAGAAGCAACTCATCAGGCCCTGGTGCTCAACAGTTGCAGACTAAACTGGGAGCACACAGCTGCATAAAAAGGTAGTTTGCAAATATTCAGTTACACCAAGATTCCTTCCAAATCTCTGCCTTGCTCAAACCAGCGCAAATGGCCATTGCTAATACTGTGGCATGCATTTAGTAAGTGGTGGTGATCATTTTACTTTCTTCTTAATCAAAAGTCTGTGAAGGTGCTGCCATGCAGCAGAGTAAGTCAGCTCTGCTTGTGATCTAGGTG
Source organism: Rhynchomys soricoides (assembly GCA_019843965.1). NCBI lineage: Eukaryota > Metazoa > Chordata > Mammalia > Rodentia > Muridae > Rhynchomys > Rhynchomys soricoides. The sequence goes on along the minus strand of JADRCH010000054.1, from coordinate 4,069,258 downwards.
CCAATTGTGAACTCACAAAAGGTACAGTTTACATTAACAAGTGGCCCAAATACAGAGCTGGATAGAACCAGACCAATAAGTCTATAATTATTCAACTGAACTAACATAAATACATTCAAAATAAAGCTGGAGGTCAGAATTTGCAGACTTTTTAAATAAAACATAAGTTTGACCTTCTGCAGTTGGAAATGAGGCTCTCACCTGGTGGAGAGCAGAGACTTGGTGGTCCCTCCTGCACGGGTAAGGAAATAAGTGACAAAGTCTCTTGCACTGAAGTTATGTGTTTTAACAGCTTTATATGTAATATTCATATACAAAATCTTTAAGTGCTTTTCTTCGAATTAAAAATAAAAAAATGAAGGCATTCAGTATTTGAAAAAAGTACAGATTTACAAAATGTATATATTCTGTCATGAAAACTCCACATCAACATTATACACTTGGAAAAAAATACAAACAGGATAAATTACAAACTTATGCAGCAATAGCTTAGTTTACATCATGCAATAAAAAGTACATTAATCAAGATATACAAGCTTTAGTAGGTTCTAAACTGAAGGACTTTCTTTTTTCTCTTCAGAATCCTTAAAACCCATGGCACTTAAAACTTGCTAGCCTTTCTACCGGGAGGTAAATTATACACAACAATGATGAAAAGATGAACAGACCAGGTGTCTATTAGGAATCATTCCAGCTTCGCTCAACAGTGGCAGAAATTCTCTTCTCATACTTCTGTTTGTTTTCCTGGTGAAGCTGTGCTGCTTAGCTATTGGCTGGACTGTTTGGATTCAGTTCATCCGACAGAGACTGAATTGAAATTAAGATGGAAGAGACATCATATGTGGGACTCCATCGATTCTGCAGGATATCTAAACACATGCTACCATCAGCATACACATTTGCATACACATTTTGGATAGAAACCTAACGGTTGGCAGTTTATTTGGATATTCTTCAGAAAATTCTATTACAAGTTTAAAAGTACTATCTTCAAAGGGTGGCCCTTCTGGTCCAAATATAACTGCATTATACTGCACAATGTTGTTTTCAGATGGTGCACCACTGATCTCCATAGGTGGGTCCTCTTGCAATCGTTTGAAATTCCTCATGAGCCTCCGGGCCAGGGTTGACATGCTCCCAGCTGCCCTGCCTGATATTTGAATATTCAAACACCAAGGTTTCTGTCAACACCTGCCTTGTGTCAGGGTCTGATATGACTTTGTTCACAGGTGAGACTAATCTTTGTAAAAAAAAAAAAAAATCATTGAAGGCTTCTCTAGAGCCTTGTATAATCTTTGTAATCTTATACAGTGTAACCAATTCCTTCCAATCTTTGGGAATAATTATATTTTGAGTAGCCCAGTTATTTAAAATTTGTTTCACATAAGGTGAGTGCATACCATATAAAATCATGACCTTTTTAAACCATCCTAGATCTATCATTCTATCAATCTGTAGAACTCCATCCTATTTTGTTTTAACTTTGTTCCACACCATTAGCAGGCATATGCTGTACAACTACTGGGAAAGATAAGGGTGATCTCATAACCCCAGGCTGCCCCTCCTCCTACTCTGGCTGAGCAGTTGGTTCAAGATTAAATCTTTCTTTTGAAATAAGCTGTTTCATCAGATTTTCTTCCTGCTTTTCAGCTTTACTCTGACCTGACCTCCTGCTCTCTTGCTTTTTGTCCTCTCTTTTCTGGTGCTCCATCCCTCCCAAGAACTTCCATCTCTACCTGCAACCTCTCCAGTTGCACCACCAACTCTGTAACCCTTTCAGAAAAGAGAGAGTAGTCTGACTCCTTTTGGTTTTCCTATTTTAGCCATTTCTTCTCCTCAGACTCCTCCATTTCCACCTGTAATTTTTCCAACTGCTCAGCCGCTCTTCCAATCTTTTTTGAAACAGAATAAATGAGAAGAAAAAGAAAAAACAGAAAATACCCCCTGGGAGCAAAGCAGAAGATATCTCAGTGGTAGCAGCCACAGTAATTTTTTTGCTTGTGTCTTGAAAAAAAAAATTCTTTAGTCCCTTGCTGTTTTCTCTAGAGCATTTGAAATCAAAATTTCCATATTTTCTTTATCATGCCTCACATTTGTGTGTCACTCATGGCTGATCTTTGCTACTTTGTATGTTCTTTTTCTCATACCAACCCCCCTGGTTTTACCTCCTATCACTAGATAGGAGAGAAAGAAAGATAGAGGGGGAGAGAGAGAAATCCCTTAATCTAATTTCTTTCCTTCCTTCTGTTTTTTTCTCTTAGCATAACTACTAACAAACCACAACCAACCTCACTGAATGACCAGCAATCACCCACTCCACCTATTTGGGTTTTAGAATTTATATACCTTCTGAAAAGTTTCCAGAATTCCAAATGTCACACAATCATAGGAATTGTCTGGAGGTGGCCAAACCACATCTATACTAGAGCATGAGACAAATCATAGTCAACTGCTGCAGACAGTCTGAAGCAGCTCCATTTCCACACACCTGGAATTAAAATAACACATTCTTATGTGTCTGTATCTCTCTCTCTCTCTGTGTGTATATGTGTGTATATGTTTCTTTCTGTGACTCTCCCTCTCTGTCTTTCCCTGTGTATATTTGTGTGTGTGTCTGTGTGTCTGTGTCTCTGTCTCTCTCTCTGTGTGTGTATGTGTGTGTGTGAGAGAGAGAGAGGGAGAGAGAGAGAGAGGGAGAGAGAGAGAGAGAGGGAGAGAGAGAGAGAGAGAAGGAGGAAGAGAGGGAGGGAGAGAGAGACTGGGGACTAGAAACAGTAGTAAAAGTGTTCTTTTACTGGGCTACATTCTTTGCCCTTTAAAACTTGCTTCATTCACACAGAATGTCTTTTCAATTTACCCAAGTGGTCACATGTTTCATCTGTCCCTTGCTTCCTGGTTTCTTTAGACACTCATTCCAACTTAAACACAGTAATCTAGAAATTGAAAACTAGGATCCACATATGAGAGAAAATATGTAGCATTTGTATTTCTGGGTCTGGGTTATCTTACTCAGTTCTATCCATTTTTCCTGGTAAATTTATAATTTCTTTTTATCTTTAGTGATTAAGAAAATCCCAGTGAGTATATGTATTGTGTTTTCATTGACCATTCATTAGCTGGTGGACGTCTAGGCTGATTCCATTTCTTAATTATTGTGAATAGGCCAGTAATGTATACAGATGTATGGGTACATTGTTGTAGAATAGAGCTCTGCATGTATATGCCCAAGAATGGTATAGCTGAGTCATATGGTACTTTTTTTTTATTTTTGGCTTTTCTTATTTTTTTTCTTTTCTTTTCTTAATTTTTAAAATTAAAAAAATCCATTGACTTTTTGTGAATTTCATTCACATTATGCATCTCAACCTCTTATTTCCCCATCCCTTCATATCTGTCTTCTGTCCTTGCAACCTTCCTTCCCAAAAGAAAACAAAAAAATTAAAATTAAAATAACAATAACAATAAAACAATCTCGCTGTGGAAGCTGAGGTGTGTCATGGTGTGTTTCACAGTGTACCCTTTTGCCCTAATAGCTTTATTTGCAAATGTTTGTTGAATTAGTCATTGGTGTGGTTCAAGGCCTCTGGCTTCTGGTACACCATCAATACTGGATCCTCACCTGCACTCCTCTTGGATATTCTGTTTGTTGCCCTGTGTCATCAAGATTCTGCAGCTTTGGATCTGCAGGACCAGCCCTTTCATGAGCTCCAGCAGGTCATAGATGGGATGAATGTTGTGGTGGGCCAATTCAGAGCCCTGGACCTGGGTCTGGGTAGAAACTGAGTTAGTCAGCCAGCCAGCATCCTGCAGCAGTGCCACCCGGGTGAGCTGTCCTGCTTTGCCCAGGTGAGGAGTGGAGCCAGCTCTCCTGCTCTCATGCTCTCATGGCTAGCTCACCCACATTCTGCCACCAGGGCCAGTTGCCCAGGCAAGGTTTGGGGGCTGCTCTCTGGGTGCTGCAGCCAGAATGGGGTGGAAGCTGCTCTCAAACCCTTGGAGGGCATGGTAGGGTATTTTTAGCTTTTTGAAAAAGCTCCAGATTAGTTTCCACACTAGCTGCACCAGTTTATATTCCCACAGTCAGTAAAGATACTGCTTTCCCCAAGTCTCATCAGCATTTGTGATTTGCTTCCTTTTAAATATTTATTTAATTATTAAATTATTTGAGACTTGGTCTCACTTTGTAGCCCTGGCTGTCCTAGAACTCACTATGGCTGGGCAGTGGTGGTGCATACCTTTAATTCCAGCACTTGGGAGGCAGAGGCAGGCGGATTTCTGAGTTCAAGGCCAGCCTGGTCTACAGAGTGAGTTCCAGGACAGCCAGGGCTATACAGAGAAACCCTGTATCAAAAAAATCAACAAAACAAAACAAAACAAAAACCAAAAAAACAACCCCCCAAAATAAAAACAAAACCAAAAAACAAACAAACAAACAAAAGAACTCACTATGTACACCATGCTAGTCTTGAACTCAAAGGTCTGCCTGCCTCTGCCTCTTGAGTGCTGAGATTAAAGGCATGTGCTACTCCCAGCCTGAGATTTGTTTTCTTGTTTATAGCCATTCTGACTATTGATGGAACAATGGGATGGAATCTCAAAGTAGTTTTTATTTACATTTCTCTGGTGGTTAATGATGTTAAATATTTTTGGCATGTGCCTGTGTGTGGTGTGCATGCATGTTCTTGTGTGTGTGTGTACGTGTGCACACGCACTCACTTAGAGGCCTGAAGTTATAGTTAGGAGTTATTCTTGATTGCTCTCTACCTTATTCACTGAGGCAGGATCTCTCAGTCAGACTCAAGGATACAGCTAGTTTAGCTAGCCAGCTTGCTCTGGGGATCCCCTGACTTCATCTGCCATGACAGGCAGAATACCATGTGTACTTGGTGGTTACATGCATGCTGAGGATCTAAACTGAAACTCAGAGATCTGCCTGTCCCCCACCCCAACCTGTGTGCTAGGATCAAAGGTGTGCATCACCATGCCTGCTTTTTTATTTTTATTTTTTTTACAAATTTATTTATCTATTTTATGCATATGAGTACAATGTAGCTCTCTTCAGACACCCCGGAAGAGGACATCGGATCCCATTACAGATGGTTGTGAACCACCATGTGGTTGCTGGGAATTGAACTCAGGACACCTGGAAGAGCAGCTGGTGCTCTTAACCACTGAGCCATCTCTCCAGGCCCCAGGCCTGGTTTTATAGCCAAGAATTTTCCTTTAAATCAGTTTTAATTTTTTGCAAAGTAAATCAGGCTGGCCTGGAACTCACAAATAGTTGACCACCTCTGTCTCTAGGATTAAAGGTATAGGACACCATGTAGGGGGTGGAAAAAACATAAGGATCCCAATCCCAGAGGATGAGAAGGAGAGCTATGAACATTGTGGAACAGCACACATGAACACACATGAACTCACAGGTTATCTGCACTAATCAGGCACTTGACATGGATGGGGGAGGGGACCATGAGGCCACACCCAAGCACCCCACCCCAAACAGACCTGGGCAGTTGATGATTAACAATTAATGACAAACAACCCTAGAGAAGGCAATGAATGAGGTGGAGCCAGCCAAACACATAATAGAGATCTCAGGCAGTTAGGAATGTATCTGCCAGGGAAATCTTCAGATGGTGGGCAAAGCCAGGCTGAAAGAGCTGCTACAGATTGCAACCACAGTAGACTCCCCAAGGAAGTCCTTGGGGCTCACATATTTTCACAAGACGTTTTGGAGGCATCGTTCCTTTGTATTATAATTTTCAAGTGAGAATGAATGCTATTGAATTTTGGATGAATGCAACTTTGTTTTGACTTTATAGGTGCTTACAGCTAAGAGTTTGCCTGGAGTCTCAGGGGACGCTTTAAACTTAGACTTTGGAATAATTTTAAAATCATTAAGGGGCTGGAGGGATGGCTCAGTGGTTAAGAGCTGCGTACTGTTCTTGCAGAGGACCAGAGTTCAGTTCCCAGCACCCATGTGTGGTTCATAACTGCCCTAAGGGATCAATGCCCTCTTCTGGTCTCCAAGGAAATGCACATGGTGTGTGTGTGTGTTCCCACAATAGGCCAGGTAATAGGTATGCTAGATCCATAAATGACATTATCACCAATTTGTGAAGTAGAGATAGGAAGGTCCATGATCTATACCCTACGTCCCTTCACACTTGTGTTGTCAGATCTGGTATTCATTGCCAGTTGTTTAGGAGAACAACTTTTAAAGTGGTTCCAGTGAGCCTTATTAGCAACAGCAGCCTTGGCTCCTGTTCAGTGCTCCCATTAAAAGTTTTCAGGTCCCTAGAGAGGTGGATGAATGAACACAGTCTTCCTGTGAGCTATGACCTTCCACAGGGACACAGCAGAGCATCCATTTCCAATGGGATTGCCAGAGACGCTAATAAGTTCTTGTTTGAATGATATTTTCTATTTCTAAACATCTGATCTTTTCTCTAAGCCTCTTGTGCAGTGGAAATGGAGGCTCTGGGCATGAAATAATGGACAGAATATCTGTAGGAAAATCCTGTGCATAACAGCCACCTGTGTTATTAACCAATCACATGTCATGAAGCAAGTTATAGTACCTCTCTAAGTGTAATCCTTGCATATAAAGTTGGATCATATGGTGGCTGAAACTACACAGAGCTGCAAAATTGTCTGATCTTGTCCTGCTCAAGGTTACAAACATTATCTGTGGTAGAACAGTGATAAAAATCTGGGCTGCTAGGTGTTGTGTAACTGTTTTCTCTGAATAGCTATATTCCCTCTTGGAAAGAAACTAATACCACTCAGGATGCAAAGGAAACATAAAAGAGTCAGGAAGTAAATGAAGCTTACAGGGCTCAAGTAGCTAATGAAACTATAGGAGTCTCAAGGTCCCTCTCTGTAGTTGCATAGGTAACGGTTCCTGTTGAGAGCAGAGCATGGAGTAGCTGAGATGCCTGCAAGATGTGTAGGGAGCTGCAAGGGTGTAGCTTTTGTGAGTTATTGCCCATTCTGGGTGGTCTTCTGGTGATGGAGCTGCCCTTGAGTCATCTATGTTCCTGTAAGTAACCTTCAACCTTACTCCTTAAGGATCCACAATAGCAGGGTGTTGTGTCACACACTTTTAGTCCTAACATTTGGGAGGCGGATGTAGGTGGAGCTCAGTGAGTTTGAGGCCAGCCAGGTCTACAAAAGTGAGTTCCAGGGCTGATATACAGAGAATGCTCTCTACCTCTAAAGAAACCACAATGAACTCAGTGCTTTAATAAGCTACACATAGGTGGAGCTGTTTTTTAAATTTTTGTTTACTTATTATTATTGTGTGTATTTGCACATGTATGATATATGTGAGAGTAAGCATATGCATGTCATGGTGCATATGTGGAAATAAGAGGAAAACTTCTGGAAGTCAGTTCTCTTTCTGCTGTGGAATCCAAAGATTAAACCTAGGTCATTAGGCTTAGATGAGTGAACACAGCAAGCATCTTACCCCTGAGCAATCATCCAGAATTGTTCCTTCAGTTTATGCCATTAGTGCCCTGTCTGTGGTGAAGAGATGTTTTCATGTCTCCCCAGGAAGTCACGTAGCATCTCGTCACATTCTAAGTACCTGTTAACCTTCCATGAGAAGTTTTTTCTCTAGAACAGTGGTTCTCAACCTGTGGGCCACCACCCATTTGAGGGTTGAATGATCCTTCCATGGAGGTCACACATTAGACCTCCTGCATATCAGATCAGATATCTACACTCTGATTCATAACAGTAACAAACTTATGGTTATGAAGCAGGAATGGGGATAATTTTATGGTTGAGGGTGTCACCAAAACATGGGGAACTGTATTAAATGGTTGCAGCATTAGGTAGGTTGAGAACCACTGCACTAGAATGTGTGGATATAGTAATTTCTCTTTCCCACTACTGTTTGGATAGAGAATCTTGGGTACTTGCCTCTAGAGGTCTTGCAGGTGTGGCTGCTGTTTCACATGCAGTAGGTGGCAGAAAGGAGAGAGGCTATGTCTACATTCAGTGTTGTGACCTATGAACATCTGAATGATTAGTACCCAGCCTAATATTCCACCACCAGTCCAGTGCTGCGCAGGCTTGAATGGATTCCCAGGGTGGAGAGTGGGTCAGAGATGAAACAATCTCCACGTGGGGCCATGTGGGTGGTTCTGGTTGAGGAGTGAGCCTAAGATGACCAACCACCAGTCTGGCGCCATGAGATCCAGACAGGGAGCTAGCCTGAGATGAATACCGGTCCGGCACTTTGCAGGCCTGGTGGTGGTAGGGGTAGGTTCTGTTAGAGATGGCCCCTGCCCAGAGCCACAATGCAGGAGTGGTTATAGCACTCCTAAGACCACTCCTGAGATGATCCCAAACACTCCGAGACCCTGGGCTCCACTAAGAGGAACAAGTAAGTGGTGGAGAAATGGAAGAGAAAGAGACACAGAAGGAAGTGGGCACAATGAAGAGAGGCAGAACTGGAGACTTAGGGGTAGCCAGTGATGTCACCTCAGACCATGGTGGAGTCCTTGCCTGTGCTGCCACAGTAGGCCACATCTGGGTCTTTGTTCATACAGCGGCAGGGGTCTGTTACCACCAAAGGCCAGGCAGATGACCCTGGTCTAGGCTGTCACCCCAAGATATGTTGTCTGAGGGCTGTGCAGAACTGATCCCCATCCCTCACCTGAGCATTATGGGAAAGCTGGCCCTGGGGACATGAGAGCAGAAGAGCTGCCCCTGCCCCTAGTCAGCTGCAATTCTCAGGAGAGTGGGCCCCACATACCATCCAGGAAGCACAGTAGAGCTGGGCCTGGTTGTGGAAGTTGTAGGTGAGCTGGCCCCAAGGATATAAGCATGGAAGCCATGGCCCTGCCACTCATCTCCCAGGTAGTGGCATGGGCAAGAAAGAGATACCCTCTTCTCCCTTCACCCTTCACCACTGGTGGCAGGCATAAGAGCAGGAGAGCTGGCCCTATCCCTCACTAGCTGTAGCACTCAGGAAAGTGGGCCCTGCACCTCACTTGGGCATTCCAGTAGAGCTCACCCTGATTGTGGGGTCTCAGACAAACCAGCTCCAAGGGCTTGTGGGAAAGCTGACCCTGCCATTTGTCTACTGTGTGGTGACATGGGCAAGGGAGAGATGCCCTCTCTTGCCCTTTGCTACCTACAGCAAGCAGGGGAGCTGGCCCTGGATGTGGGAGTTGCAAGTGAGCCAGTCCCAAGTGCATGAGTGTGGGAGAGCTAGTCCTGTCTCATGCCTGTTGTGTGGTGGCATGGCAAGTGAGAAATCCTCTCCCCTCACTTTTGCCCTCATCACCTGTGGTGTGTGTGAGAGCTGCCCACACTGAGGTATGGCAGCAGGGGTCTGTCCCTGCCCAGGCCCTGCACCTTGCCTGAGCAGCACAGTAGAGCTGGCCCTGCTGATGAGGGTGCAGATGAGCCAGCCCAAGAGCATGAGAGTGGGAAAGCTGGCTCTGTCCCTTGTTGGCAGTGGCATTGGATGGGCCAGCTGGGACAGAGCAGGAGAGCTCATCCTGAAGGTATAGGAGAGCTGCCAGGCTCACCAGCCCAGGCCCAGATCCAGGGCTTTGAATTGGCCCACCCCAACATCTATCCATTGTGAACTGCTGGAGTGCATGAAGGGGCTGGTCCTACAGATTCAAAACTATCGCATCTCCATGACACAGGGCAACAACAACAGGATATCTGATAGGAGTTCAGTTAGGTTCCAGTATTGATAGAGTAGCAGAAGCCAGAGGCCTTGTACCAGACCAATGACTTATTGCAATGAACATTTGCAAGCAAAGAAGTGTGGACAAAGGGTATACAGTGAGACACACTGTGACACACTGCAGCTTCCACAGTGAGACTTCCCCCCCCCCCTGTTGGTGGGGGGAGGTTGCAAGAGTGGAGGGCGGGTATGATGAGAGGGGGAGATGAGTGGATTGGGGTGCATGATGCGATATTCACAAAGAACCAACAAAAAGTTAAAAAGCAGTCAGAGAGAGAGAGAGAGAGAGAGGAAATGTTATGGGCTAAGGGGGCTCAAATGGTGGATAAAAACAAGCAAACAAACAAAAACCACACCCACAATGAAACATTTCTGCTTAAGTATAGACCATACAATCTGATCACATGGAATAAGCCAGGGTGTACATCATGGAAATCTTGGCACAAAAGCCAATGCACTTTTTGGAACATTTTAGGGAAATAGAATAAAATTTGGCCATCTGCACTCAACCTTTACTAAGGCTGCTCTTAAAAAAGTGAGAGAAAATTAAGTGTGATTCCACAAACAGGGCTAACCTAAGAAAGCTAACACATCGAAAAGGCACAGGGCATTGCTATGACTTATCCAGGACACTGCTGTGACTTATCCAGGACACTGCTGTGACTTAGACAGGGCATTGCTGTGATCCCATGGCTTTAAGATTAAAGTTAGAGCAAACATTTGAGAAATAGAGGCAGGTGAGACTCTGAATTCGAGGCCAGCCTGGTCTACACAGAGAGTTCCAGGACAGCCAGGGCTACACAGAGAAACACTGTCTTGAAAAAAAAAAAACACAACAAAAATGCATTTAACTTTTTTTAAAAATGAGAATTGCTATCCCTTCATATATCCAAGTGTGTTCACGTTTATCTTATTAATCTTCAATAGTTACAATAGCTACTTCTAAGCTTTTGGAAAAAAATTTAATTGTCAATTGGTAATTGAGAGAAACTATCTGTTAGCCCACAGGTCAGTGATCGATGTCTACGTAGCTCAATCCAAAGTCTTTTTTACATTCTGAAATATATCACTTAATACTCTGGAAGATCTTGTTGTGCTAGGAGACATTTGTGAACCCCAAAAGACCACCAAGGAGACAATGTAATTGAATTAGGGTCTCTCTATTCAAGCTCGAGCTTGGGCCACACCACTGTCTCTGATGTAGGAGAACGAGAGGGGGTCCCCCGAGCCCAGATTCAGGCAAGCATTTATAGAGGGAAGGACTATCTAGCTCGGTACACATCTGACTCGGGCCATTATGGCTCTTAACATAACTGGTCATAAACTTCTGTTTTCCTCCCGCTTGGAGGTTGTTAGGAAGTGAAGTGTCAGGGGGGGGCTTGGAACCTGGAGGTGCAGATTTGTTGGGGAATAACCTGGAAACTGGTGCTAGGTAGCAGCCTGTTAGTTAACTTGAGTTTAGCCTTAGGTCAGGTTTTCTAAGATGGAGTCTGAACCGAAAAGGTTTGGTCTGTCAGTACCAGCCTTCCTCACCTCTTCAAAATCTTATAAGGAATCATGCTTTCTGTAGAAATCTACATGCACCTTCTTTCTTGGTTTAGCCAAGCCAAGCTTACAGGAAGCTGCAATTCCCAGGGCTACAGTGAATGTGCCAGAAGACCATGCACCTGAGGTTTCAGCAATTTGCTAAGAGTCATGGTAGTAAATGTCCTCTACATCAATGACCTGGACTTTGGACATTTTAACATTAGCGTTTCCTTAGGACTGGTGTTTATTGGTTGTCTTTCCTCTTGCAAGTTGTTGAAGATTTTCCATTTGTGTGTGTGTGTTAAAATATTTTAGTTTGTGTCCTAGAGATATTGTAATTGAGTCTTGTCAACATTCTGAAGAATGTTACCTTTGCTTGAGTTATCTTTTTTCATGTGTGAGATACGACACCACTTCATGATATGACACCACTTCATGATTTCTTTTCTTTTCTTTTCTTTTTGGTTTTTTTGAGACAGGGTTTCTCTGTGTAGCCCTGGCTGTCCTAGAACTCACTTTGTAGACCAGGCTGGCCTCGAACTCAGAAATCTGCCTGCCTCTGCCTCCCAAGTGCTGGAATTAAAGGTGTGCACCACCACTGCCCAGCTCATGATTCCTTTTCAAAGGCTTTGCAGTGACATTTTATCTGCCCCATGTGTAGGTCCAGGACCTGGCTGTTGGTGGTTTATGCCATGCCTCAGTTCCTGGAGCCTCTGCTAGATTGCTTCAAGTTCTCCCCATGCACAGGTTTAAGGATCCACCCCCTCCCCCCAGCTACCTTTGCAGTGATTTTTCTCTACACAATCTGGTATGTAGGTGCCTCATTTCCTGATACTCTGATTATAAAATGGAACTTTTAGCTTCTCTGTGCTCTCATAAACTTCCCTTGCCTGCATCTGTCTTGGGGCTAGGGGGTAAAAATAGAGAAAAGAACACTGTGAAAGCCCTTTCACCTCTTTCTTAATTCTTTTTTTAAAAAATTATTTATTTATTTATTTATTTATTTATTTATTTATTTTAAGGATGTGAGGTCACTGTTGCTCTCTTCAGACACACCAGAAGAGGGCATCGGATCCCATTATAGATGGTTGTGAGCCACCACGTGGTTGCTGGGAATTGAACTCAGGACCTCTGAAAGACCAGTTAGTGCTCTTAACCATTGAGCCATCTCTCCACCCCCCCATTTTTTTAAATGAAGGTCAGAGGAAGGCATTGGATCCTCTGGAACTGAAGTTATGGATGGTTGTGAGCTGCCATGTGGGTGCTGGGGAACCTGGAGCTTGTGCAAGAGCATTAAGTGAAGTGTAAGTTTTTGGTTGTGTCATGTGATGCAGACTCTTGTGATGTTTTGTTGAGGCAAGACCCATGAAAGGACACGTGATGTTGGAGAGACTTTAAATAGGACTCATCAGACAGCAATGGGGCTCTTGCATAGCTAGCCTTACAATAGCTTTGTTGGTCTCTCAACTTCACTGACCTTCACTTCATTGAGCGATTTATGGCAGAGAACTTCTTCTAGCCATCCTTGCCAGTTCTGTTTGTTCCCTTTGACTTGTGCCAATTTGGCGGAGGCCTGGCTATTTCTGCTGGATCGTGCCACGACTCACTGAGCTATCTCTCCAGCCCCCACGTTTTCTTTATTCATTCATCTGTTGATAGGCATTTAACACTATCCACTTTCTAACTATTATGAACAGCACAGCAATAAACATAGATATGAAGATATCTCTGTTCTGGGACTTAGAGTCTTTTGTGAATATACACGGGAGGTGTTTTACTAGTACTTATGGTAATTTGTTGATGTTTATTTAAAGTCACATATTGATTTCTTTAGTGACTGAATCAGTATATCTGCAGAGGCAATCTCTTGTGCAATGTATGGAAGCACTCACCTGTCAGTAAAAAAGCCTATGGCCAATGAGCTGAGGCAGGATTAGAAGGTAAGACATCTGGCAGAAATGAGAGATAGGATTCTGGGAAATAGTCAGACATGGAGACTCACTGGGGAACACTAACGGAGACAGACTCATGAAACCAAGGACCAGGTAACCAGCCATGTGGCATAGCTTAGCATAGAATAAATGGACAATTGAGTTAGGAGCTAGCTGGGGAACAAGTCAAAGCTATTAGCCTAGACATTTATTCATATATAAGAAGTCTTGGAGTTCTTCTTTCTGGGAACAGAGTGGCTGGGTGGGAAAGCATGAAGTTCCAAATGGCAAGGCCCACATATCTCCACAATAAAGAAGAGCCCCTCACATTTCCGCATTCGTGTCAGCAGTTTTGGTAATTTGATTTCTTGACATTAGCCTTTTTGACTGGGGTGAGATCGAGTCTCAAAGTGGATGTCATATGAATTTCTCTAATGGCTAAGTATGTTGAACACTTAAAAATATATGTATTGTCTATTTGCATTTCTTCTTTTGGACATTGGCAACTATACATTTTCCCATTTCAGATTGACCTTAGAGGATCTGGTAGGTTATGTTATCATTTTAAATCATTCTGGGGATATTTTAATTTCCTTCCTGATTTCTTCAGTGATTCATTGTTTATTCAAAATGTCTGCTCAGTCTTCAGGAGTTGGCATAGTTTCTCTTGCAGGGGATTTCCAATTCTAGTCCACTGTGGGTTGATAAGATACAAGGAACTCTTTCTTTCTTTCTTTCTTTCTTTCTTTCTTTCTTTCCTTCCTTCCTTCCTTCCTTTCACTTGTTAAGGCTTTCTTTGTGGCATATAAGATGAGTGACTTTAGAAAAGATTCTATGAACCGCTGAAAGGGTGTGTATTCCCTGTCTGTTGGACAGAATAGTTTATAGCTATCTGCTAAACCCATTTGACCATGATATAATTAAAGTCTGGGTTTCTTTGTTGGTATTTAGCTTAGAAGACCCATCTGAAGGTGACCCTGGGATCCGGTGTCTCCTTGCTGTGTCAGGACCCTTCTTGCCCCTTTAGTATTTGTTTGAGGAAATCGGGAGCCCAGGATATGGCACATAAATATTTGTAATTGTATATCCCTGATGAATAGCTTCTGCCTTTGTATGTGAGTTGATATTTTCTGCTCAATAGCTTTTAGCATTGTTTACAGGTTTTGTAACTTTGATATCTTGACTATGATATTTCACAAGGAGTTTCTTCTCTGGCCATATCTATTTGGGGTTCTATATGCCTTTTGTGTTTGCATGTCCATTTATTTTCTGGGTTTGGGGAATTTTCTGCTATAGTTTAATGGAATAGATAGTGTCTTAGTCAGGGTTTCTATTCCTGCACAAACATTATGACCAAGAAGCAAGTTGGGGAGAAAGGGTTTATTTAGCTTACACTTCCACATCACTGTTCATCATGAAAGGAAGTCAGGACTGGAGCTCAAGCAGATCAGGAAGCAGGAGCTGATGCAGAGGCCATGGAGGGATGTTCCTTACTGGCTTGCTTCTCCTGGCTTGCTCAGCTGGCTTCCTTAGAGAGCCCAAGACTACCAGCCCACAAGGGTGAGATGGTACCACTCACAAGGGCCCCTTCCCTTTGATCACTAATTGAGAAAATGCCTTACTGCTGGATCTCATGGAGACATTTTCTCAACTGAAACTCCTTTCTCTTTGATAACTCCAGCTTGTGTCAAGTTGACACAAAACCAGCCAGTACAGATAGTCTATATCTTTAGGTTTTATTTCAGCTCCTATCTCTAGTCTATGGATTTTTAGGTTTGGTCTCATGGATATAGCCTAGAGTTCTTGGAATTCTAAGTCATATTTTTTTTTAATTTTTTTTTTTTGTCTTTTTCAGCCCTGGCTGTCCTGGACTTGCTCTAGGCTGGCCTTGAACTCACAGAGATCCACCTGCCTCTGCCTCCAGAGTGCTGGGGTTAAAGGTGTGCGCCACCATGTCTGGCTAATTTTTTTCTTTATATATGTTTAATGCATTGTTGTCTCAGGCTTATCTGCCATCTCTGAAATTTGTTTTTCTGAGCCTCAATTTCCTTGCTGAATTCACTCCCCAAGTTTAAGTTCCTCCTCTGAGTCATTGACCATTTCATGCACATGGGAAGTTTCTCATCTAGGTCCTGAATTTTCCCTGCTTCATTCATCTGGTTATTTGAGTCGTTTCTATGGTCACTGATACTTTTAAAAAGTAAGACCCTGGAGGTCTTTTCCTGGAAGTTAAGTGATCTTTTTGTTGTGAGCTTGTGGAGGTGTCAGAATGGAATGAAAAACTAAAGCTCTTAGATAAAATAGACCACATCTTCACGACCCCACATGTGGCAGTGGAGTGTTAAACTTGAGACCAAGATCATAACAAAACAACACAAATAAACAAGCAGGATTTATAACTGCTAAGATGTTCTTTATATCATATGATATATATTTTTAAAAATTTATTTATTTATTTTATGTATACGAATACACCATTGCTCTCTTCAGACACACCAGAAGAGGGCATCAGATTCCATTACAGATGGTTGTGAACCACCATGTGGTTGCTGGGAATTGAACTCAGGACCTCTGGAAGAACAGTCAGTGCTCTTAACCACTGAGCCATCTCTCCAGCCCATGATATTTTTAAGAATGTAAGCCATGTGGTGCGTGCTGGTGTATGCTGCACTCAGGAGGCAGATGCAGGAGGATCATGAATTTAATGGGCTACATATTGAGGCCCTGTATCAAAAGTGTGAAAGGATAATCTACAGAATGGAGAAAATATTTATAATACCTTTAAAATTTTACATTTATTTATTTGGTGTGTGTGTGTGTGTGTAATACACATGTACCACTAAGCATGTGCAGAGGTCAGAGGACAACTTTCAGGAATTTGTCCCCAGGCTTGGTGGCAGGAACCCTTAACTGATTCATCTCATTAACCTCTAATTTTTTATATCTAATAATGGTTCAATATCAACTAGACTGCATAAAAATTGTATGATAATTCAGTAACAAAAGATAAGCAACCCTATTTAGAAAACAAGGCCCAGAAATATAACTTAGTTGGTAGAGTATTTGTTTTATATTCATGAAGCACTGGGTTGGGTCCCTAACACCATGTAAATAAATACTTTAATCCCAGCACAGGGGAGGCAGAGACAGGTGGATTTCTGAGTTCAAGGCCAGCCTGGTCTACAGAGTGAGTTCCAGGACAGCCAGGGCTACACAGAGAAACCCTGTCTCGAAAAACAAAAAACGAAAAACAAACAAACAAAAGACCCCATGTAGATAAATAAATATAAATAAATGAGCACAAAGTTTTTGAATTGGTATCTCTCCAAAGAAGATATTTGAATGACCAATAAGCATATAAAACATCAAACATCACTGAGGATTTGCATAATAAAATCATGAGATACCAATTTGTCTTCACAAGGATGGCTATACTAAAAAGACAGATGGCGTGAGGGTTTGAATGAGTAATGTGCCCCACAGACTCAGACATTTGAACACTCGGTCCTCAGTTGGTGACTGCGTTTTAGCAAGGCTTAGGAGGTGTGGCTTTGCTGGAGTAAGTATGTCATTGGAGGCGGGCTTTGGGAGTTTAAAGACTCATGCATTTTGGATTTCCTGCTTGCAGTTTTAAGACGTGAGCCCTCAATTTTCTACAGCTAAGCCTTCACTCCAGCATTGTGGATTCTAACCCTCTGCAACGGTAAGCCTAAGGAAACTCTTTCTTCTTTAAGTTTCCTTAGTCATGGTGTTTTATCACAGCAATAGAAAAGTAACTGACGCAGAGTAAAGTGTATTGGTAATGATGCAGAGAAAATAATCCTTATATACTTCTGGTAGGTGATACAGTGACATTTTGAAAATCAGTCTGGCTATTCTTCAAAATGTTAGCAGAGATTTGTCTGTAAAACCCAGCATCTCATACCCAGGTATATATCCCAGATGAATGAAAATGTATCTCCATATAAAATATTTTCATGAATATTCCTAGCTCTTCAACCACAATACCTACAAAGCAGAAGCAGCTCAAATGTCCAATAATTGTACTAAATAGACAAATATGGTATATCCATTCAATGGAATATACTTCGGTCATGAAAAGGAACAAAGTATTGATGCATGTCACAATGTGAATGAAACCTGAAAGCAAGCAAAGGAAACCAGATACAAAACCAGTGATTAAATATCCAGAACAGGCTAATCAACAGAAGCAAAAGCAAATTAGTGGTTGCCAGGAGTTCAGGAGAACAGAAAGGATAACGGCTGCTAATGGATACAAGGTATCTCTAGGGAGTGATGGAAATGTTCTGGAGTTAGTGACAAAGCCACAGAAAGTTGTGCACACACTAAACCTCTCTGGGTTGTACCTTTGTTGTTGTTTTATTTCGAGACAGGGTTTCTCTGTGTAGCCCTGGCTGTCCTGGAACTCACTCTATAGACCAGGCTGGCCTCAAACTCAGAGATCTGCTTGCCTCTGCTTCCCAAATACTGGGATTAAAAACATGTAACACCACTGCCTGGCTGAATTGTAAACTTTAAAGTGGTGAATAAAGGGGCTGGTGAGATGGCTTTGTGGGTAAGGAAACTGGCTGCTCTTCCAGAGGACCTGAGTTTAATTCCCAGCATCCACCTGGCAGCTGACAACTGTCTTAACTGCAGTTCCAGGGCATCTGATGCCTCTACTGGCACTGGGCTTATATAGTGTGCAGACATATGTGCAGGTAAAACACCCATATACATAAGGTAAGTAAGTAGACAAAACATTTAAAAACTTGATAGTTAAAAAGATAAAATAATGAATGTGTGTTGAACCTGGTGACATAGGTCTGGAGTCTTTTTGAGAGACTGAGACAAAAAGATAGTAAGTTCCAAGTGAACCCGGACTGTAGTGTGAGTTCAAGGCAAGCGAGAGCCTTCAAAATTGAAAGTAAGAGGAAAGGTGGGACTGTACTGCATGCTGGAGCACTAGTCTACCATGTGTGAGACCCTGGACACAACCCCCAGAATTCATAAGTGTTACATGTGAATTACATTTTGAGAGTAATATAGCCAATTTATAATGAGTCATTCACTCTGGCTGTGAGAAGAGTTTGTAAATTGAGATGAAGGAGTACAGGTGAGAAAGGCTTTGGGGCTCAGTCTGTAGAGGGGGTGACTTGGATAGTGTCTTAGGACACTAATCGTTTTTTCTGAGTACAGAGACAGAGGAGGACATCCTAGCGCTGTCCATGGTGCTGACCCTGGGGCTTTTTTTGTTCTTGTAAACCCCTCTAGGATTGGCTTCCCCTAGGGGCTCTTATTCTTATGTTGGTCCTGTGAGCTGTCTCTCAATGATTACCTGCCTCTGATGCAACAGCTCACAGACTTTTTAATAACTCCCACCGCTCCTCTGCCCTCAGCAGCCTGAACCCATCTTCACTCAAAGAATTAAGACTAACTTTTGTCTCCAGAGGAATTTCCTTCTTAAGGATAATCCTGTATGCTCTGGCCTGAGATGGACAGGAGAATGGAGCTGTAGGAGAAGGAGGAGTAGAAGAGGAAGGCTCTGAGTCTCCCTGGCCATCTGGGATGGAGGTAGGTAGTGACTTCAGGGTCCTTCCCATGGCCGAGTCATGGCTGAGAGACTCCAGATAAAACCTGTTGTGGGACCAGCATAGGACAGCACAGGGC
>JADRCH010000054.1:4007108-4045596 GCA_019843965.1 Rhynchomys soricoides | reverse complement strand
CTGAACCCCATGATCTACACGCTCAGGAACCAGGAGATGCAGGCAGCATTGAGGAGACTAGGGATGCATCTGCTAGTTTGTAAAAAAGAGTGACTATGGGTAAGGCATTTTCCTGTCGTCTATCATCTTTGGAAGTATATGTCCCCTCTTTTTCATAGCTTAAGCATGTTTTCACAACCTGTCTTTGTAAAGGATCTGTTTTGAAATCTAGTAACTGTTATGGCTGAGTCTGAACTGTTTTAGACAAGCTTGGCTATCTGGACACTTGGATCCCATCTGGTGACTGGCGTAACTATTTTAGGAGGTTGTAGAACCTTTGGGATCTAGGACCCAGCTCTCTGACATCGGTTATTGGCACAGGCCTTGGATACTATATCCTAGCCACCACTCCCAGTGCTCTCAGGTTCTCAATGCCCCGATACACTGTAATCAGATACCTTGCTCCCACCACCCCACACTCCTGCCTTTAAGGACCATGCCTTCACTGCACCATGCCTTCCTCACTATAGACTATTTTCTGAAACCGTGAGCCAATGCAACCCTCTTCTCCCTTAAGTTGCTTCAGTCCCCGGGACTCAGTAACTTGGCTCTTTAGGAAAAAAGGAAATGTTCTCTTTGTGGTTAAAGTTTGTGAAAAGTATTTTAACACTCCCACAGTGACTAAAAATGTTTGCTTGTCCATGAACAGCCATAGCCTCTTTGTCCCCCTCTGATGGATGGAAACTTCTCTTTTGTGAGAACGATATCTCCCCCAGAAGACTATTGCTGTGTGTCACCTCTCTTCTAAACACTTTTTATTGTTCTGAATCCAGAGCATGGGGCAGGACCTACATGGTTTGCACTCCTAGTCCTTTATAGGAGCTCTGACCTTTCACATCAAACTGGTGACCACGGATGACCTACCCCAACTCTTAGGTCTTGGCTTCACCAAACTGGCTTAAACCAGTGATCTTGACAATGTTACACATCTGTTAAGATCTAATCAGGGTGCAAGAGGATGCTGTGGGGGACATAGAATGTGGGAAGAATTACTGCTCATCACTCTTGACACAGACATGTTTCTTTGGTCATTTGAATCTTGCACTGAAGTGGCCAGAAATCTTCTGTGATGTGAGAGAGGCACACTGTGTGTGTGTGAGTGTGTGTGTGTGTGTGTGTGTGTGTGTGTGTGTATGGCTGTCCACCACACCCAAGGTTGATAGGAGTCTAGGTCAATGGGGTTGATAAGAGTCTAGCTACTGGCTGCTGTCCCCCCATCACCCCTATTTTTCAGAGACAACAATTTCTTACTAACTGTAATCAGAATACCCATTAATTTAGTCAATGATTCATTTTTCCTGTCATCCACTTTTATACATTTGGGTCTTGGTGCCATATTTTGATTGGTAGAGTATACTGTGCTGTATTTTGTTGACTCTCGCTTCACTGATCTCTTTCTAGCTCATCTTCCTTCTCCCTCCCAGTTTCTTCATCTGCTGTAAGTTCAGTCTTTACAGCCACCTAGGGCTATTCCTTTTCCAATTCACTGATGTGTTTTCCTCTGCTACACACTACTCTCTCTTTCCTCCATATCAAATGTGAAAGGATGTCAGGTTATGGTTTATATTGCAAGGGAGGCTGTATCCCAAACACGTCCAAATTAAGTTGTTGTTGTAAATCTATGGGCTAGGAAGAAGGTTTGGTCTATCAAAGACCCAAGTTCAACCTCAGAACCCATGTAGAAAGGCCTGGTGTGGTTGCATGCATCTGCAATCCCAGGGATGAAGAGGCAGAGACAGGAGGACCTCTGAGCCTTGCTCGCCCACCAGTCTAGCCAAATTGTTAAGCTCCAGGTTCGATGAGAGACTTGTCCTAACATTAATGTGGAGAGTGATTGAGGAAGACCCAGAATTGAATTCTGGCCTCTGTATGCATACACATACATTTATATTAACATACACACATGGGAGCATGTACAAACATGTCCACAGACACATGCCACAAAATAAACAAGGACAGAAAGATCTCCTAGATGTAAGAGAGTCTCCTGTGGGAGCAAGAAGCCATAAGGAATGAATTCCTTCCTTTCTCATTTCACCTTCTCTTGCCTATGTAACCATCTTGCATGAGGGCAAAAATGGGGATCATTGTTCCAAACCAAGACTTGATTTTTTACCTGCAGCAGTCTAGCTTAGTTTATTAGGCTTCTAATTACCTTTTTTTAAAAAAAATTATTTATTTTATTAATATGAGTATACTGTCACTCTCTTCAGACACACCAGAAGAGGATATCGGATTCCTTTACAGATGGTTGTGAGCCACCCTGTGGTTGCTGGGAATTGAACTCAGGACATCCGGAAGAGCAGTCAGTCCTCTTAACTGCTGAGCCATCTCTCCAGCTCCTCTAATTACATCTTATGAGGATGCTTTGATTAGGTGGGTGTCTTAGTTAGGGTGACTATTGCTTTGATGAAACACCATGACCAAAACAACTTGGGGAGGACAAAGTTTATTTGGCCTTCATGTCTCTGGTCCATCACTGAAGGAAGTCAGAACAGAAACTTAAACAGGACAGCAACCTGGAAGCAGGAGCTAATACAGAGGCCATGGAGGGGTGCTGCTTATTGACTTGCTCCCCATGGCTTGCTCAACTTGCTTTCTTATAGAGAACCCAGGACCACCAGCCCAGCAAAGGCCCTGCTCACAATGGATTGGGCCTTTCCCCATCAATCACTAATTTAAAAATGCCCTACAGGTTTTCCTGCAGCCCAAATGTATGAAGGCATTTTCTCAATTGAGGGTCCCTCCTCTCAGATGCCTATAGCTTGTGTCACATTGAAATAAAACTATCCAGTACAGTGAGATTGGGCCACATGTCCCCAATGTCTGGGGAGATATTCAGTGTGTCATTACACTGTTCCCCTTCAGCAAGGGTTGTGGGTGGGGGTTATTCCAAGAGAGTGATGGTGGATGTGGGCTGATACCTTCAATATGGTCTACCACAGAAGCAGTAAGGACAGCATCCCTTAAGTGATACCATGCCATCAATTCATCTTTAGTTGTGCCTGGATGCTCATGTGTCATATGCGTTCATTGAGCAAGTGTTTATGAATGTCTGTGATATACTCATTCAGTTTTATTTTATTTTATTTATTTTTTTACTGTGGGTTCATAGGGAAAGTTCCTGGTTTTGTTTTGACTAATGCAAGGAAGAGAGATCATTCTACCCTTTGTCAGGAGACTTAAGAACCAAGGTACCTTGGGAGGCAGAGGCAGGTGGATTTCTGAGTTTGAGGCCAGCCTGGTCTACAGAGTGAGTTCCAGGACAGCCAGGGCTACACAGAGAAACCCTGTCTTGAACAAACAAACAAACAAACAAAAAACCAAAAACAAACAAAACAAAACAAAAAAAGACCAGGATACCCTGAGGGAGATACTTGTGGTATCTGTGGCAGAATACCCAGTAGTCACCCAGAGCAAGAGTTGAGGGAACAGAGACAAATGTGGGAGATACTCCCAATACTGTCTGCCCTGAAAGCAGCAAGAAGAACATCCCTTGAGTGGCACCATCCAATGGCACCCCTGGGAGGGAAGAAGACACTGGGGCAGTCAAAAACAATGACTCCTGTCCTGGATGTGCTTCTGAGAGACTCAAGGCACAACATAGGCAGGGCAGGATATCCCCTGCAAGTCATAGGGGAGTCATTTTCTCTAGAGAATTCACAAGCAACAATAAAACTACAACAAATGCTTTCTTATCACCATACCCTGGCAATCCTCGATGATGTCAGATAAAATAGTCCCTGGCTAATGTATGCACTCACTTTGTCTCTTCAAAACTTGCTCTGTCTGTCTGGAAGACCGCCATCACCACCCCAAGCCTGGATCAAGTACTCAAGGCTTGGCAGCACCATTCGGGAGGTTCTGACAACCTTAAGAGGGTGAAGAAGGTCCTCGTAGATGAGCCTTTGACAGTTCTAGCTCATGTGAAGCCCATTCCTTACTCCCTGGCAGTCACCAGGCCTAAAGAATCTCTCCCAGCACTCACTCACTGTCATGATGGTTTGCCTCATCATGGGCCCAGAATGAGCAGAGCCAAGATCTTGGGTTCCTCTAAGTCCTTCCTCCTTGAAATAGTGTTTTTCGCCGGGCAGTGGTGGCACACGCCTTTAGTCCCAGCACTTGGGAGGCAGAGGCAGGCGGATTTATGAGTTCGAGGCCAGCCTGGTCTACAGAGTGAGTTCCAGGACAGCCAGTGTTAGGTCACTGTGTGTGTGTGTACGTATGTACATATGTGTGTTTGTACACGTGTGCAGGTGTGTATGTGTGTGCATGCATGTGTATCTATATATGTGTGTTGTGTGTATGTGTGTGCATACATGTGTGTCCCTATATGTGTGCTGTGTGTGTATGTGCACACATACATGTGTGTGCATGCATGTGTGAATATGTATGTGTGTGTGTATGCATGTATTTGGTGTGTGCGTTCATGTATGTATGTGTGTGTGTGTGTGTGTGTGTGTGTATCAGAGTGGTCTACTACAACCTATGTGTAATGCATGATACTAAGAGAACAGAGGAAGTCAGGAGAGAAATCTGAATTGGGTGGTCCAGGTGTCTCAGGGTGAATGTGGAGAGGGGTCTGCTCTCTCACTCAGCTTTCTCTGTCTTTGCAGCATCCTCAGCCTGTGCTGGTGTAGGAAGGTAGAAAAAGGGAAATGGTACATCACTCCATCAGGCTGACAAAGAAGCTCCGAAGACCTGGAGGTGGCTGCAACATGACTCTTCTCTGGGTCCTGCCTCTTCTCTAGATTCTCAAATGATATGATTTGAACTGGGAAGTTCAGCCGCCAGTTTATCTCTGAAAGGCTTTGAGGTGACTTAATGTGTCAGGTTAAGCACCACTCCATGCCTCTCAGCAGAAGCCAAACTTAAAATGTGATTTTGTCACATTTGAAGGCTTTGTGGAAATTAGACAAAGGTTCCACGTTTATGTGACTGATGTAACTCAGAGAGACCAGAGTGTGCCACCTGGAGAACAAAATGCAGACTGGTTTGCAATCCTCACATCCTTTCCTGATTAAACGGTTGCTTTACACTCTGGCCCTGACATTCATGATTTTATATGTTTTGAATTGCTAGAGTGCAAAACTGCACCACTGTGGGCCTTTTCTTATAGAGGAACTGGGTTGGTTGCATGGGTGCACTGGCATGCATGAGTGTGCCTGTGTGTGGTGACATGTGTTTAGAGGTCAGATGTCAACCCTGAATATTTTCCCTCAGACACTGCCAATCTTGCTTTAAATTTTTAAAATTTTTTAAATTTTTAAATTGAGAATGTTTGTGCATGTAAGTGCAGTACCTATTAAGGCCAGTAGAGGGGGAATAGAGCCCCTGGAGTTGGAGTTACAGGCGGTTGTAAACTGCCTGATGTGGGGCCTAGGAGCTTCCTCACCTTGTTTGTGAGACTAGCCAAGCACTTTCATTAGGACTTGGGACTTGCTGATTAGGTTCAGTGGCCATCATACCTCAGGGTTACTCCAGCTTCTGCCTCCCCAACACAGGGGTGCTGCCTCTACTGGCTTTAAAAAAAAACAATACCCCCCAAAACAAAACAAACAAACAAAAAAACGTGGGCAGGGCAATAGTGGCAAACATTTTTAATCTCAGTACTTGGGAGACAGAGGCAGGTGAATCTCTGAGTTCCAGGCCAGCTCAGCCTGGTCTACAGAGTTTCAGGTCAGCTAGGGCTACACAGAGAAACCCTGTCTTAAACAAACAAACCAAAAACAAAACCCCCCAAAACAAATAAACAATCAGACAAATAAAAATTTTAAAAATGTGTGTGTAGCTGGTCATGGTGGGGCACACTTTCAAACCCAGCACTTGTGAGGTAGAGCTAGGTAGATCTCTGTAAGCTCTATGTAGTAAGTTCTGGGGCAGCCAGCGCTATGCAGAAGGATCCTATTTGAAAAAAGAAAAGAAAAAGTGAGTGCCTGCATATATGTATGTGCATCATGGTGCGCCTGGTACCCATTGAGGGCATCAGATTCCCTGGAATTAGAATTACAAGTGGTTGTGAGCTTCCTAAATTGGGTACTAGGACACTGACTCTGGCCTTCTGTGAGAACAGCAAGTGATCTTAGCTTGAGGAGCCCTCATCCAGACCTCGATGCCTGGTTTCTCAGGTGGTTTCTAGAGATCGCGCTTGGGTCCTCTGTTCAAGCAACAAGCTCTCGCTCACCCTATGCTGGTTCTTTATTAAACCTATGTGAGGCCAGGGGAGCTGAGGAGGATGCAGGCTTCCTTCTCAGATTCCCACCAACCCCTATTCTGGGGGCCTTCTTTCTCCACAAGCTGAACAGCCAGCCTATGCAATCCTCATCCAGGGGGCAGTGTAGGGAAAGTCTCTCCAGGCCTGCTGCAGAATTAGTACTGAACCTTCCTGCCTTTTGCTGACTTGATCAGCAGTTCAGAAAGGTCAAGTTCTTGCTCACAGCCACACAGGTGGATCAGGTCATGATGGAAGTGGGAGTAGTGCTGGACTTCCAAGCCAGCTCTCCAGAGCCTCAAACTGCATCTTCAGACTTGATAAGTAAAGATGGAGAACTCAGAGCTGTCTTTTTTTTTTTTTTAAGATTTATTTATTTATTTATTGTGAGTACACTGTAGTTGTTTTCAGACACCAGAAGAGGGTATCAAATCCCATTACAGATGGTTGTGAGCAACTGTGTGGTTGCTGGGAATTGAACTCAGGACCTCTGGAAGAGCAGTCGGTGCTCTTAACCACTGAGCCATCTCTCCAGCCCAGAGCTGTCTTTTTAAGAAACACACTGCACACACACACACACACACACACACAAACACACACATGCACACACACAAACACACATATACAGACACCTATATACAAACACACACACAGACACACAAACACAGAGACAGAGACATAGAGATAGAGACATGCAGACACACACAAACACACGTATACAGACACCCGTATACAATAACACAGACACACACACACACACACACACACACACACACTGGCCTCTGGCACTGTGTGCTGCCACTAAGGTTTAGACAAGCTCCTTTCCCATGCATATCTCAGTGTTCTCAAAGTGACACTAGGACAAATAATCCCCTTTCCAAAGAACCCCTGTAGGTAAGGGCAGGTCTGCCAAGCCCTGAACCTTGCTGGGTCCCTGGCTTAATGGGGCGGTTGGAGCAGAGGAGATAAAGAGATCCAATCAGGCCTGTGGCCAGCAGTTCAGCACTGCCGGTAGACAGTTCTTGTGAAAGTGATTGCAGAAATTTGAGGTTTCAGACTGCCCAGGGCGGATGGGAGGGATGGTTCTCCAGTGCTGTCGCTTAAGATTCCCGAGAAGAAGGCTGTTCTCATGGTCCAGAGCCTGGTCTACCACAGCATCTGCTGACCCACAGCTAGTCTGGTCCAGGGATAATAATGGCCCTTACCATAGGTACTGGTCCTGACATGTACAGGCACAAATCCATCTCCTGACCAACAACCATGGCAGGCAAGGTCACAGCAAACACATCTGGTCCATAAATCCTATTCAGGCTTGCCAGGCACACTTAGGTATGTGGCTACTGTGAACAAGGGCCTTTTCTGTGTAGAACTGGAGGAATGTATTTAATTCATTAGAAGTTTGGGGCCTAAGCCTGCTGAGTCTTGGAATGAGGAGGATTCCCTGCAGATGGGTGGGACCTGAGCACTCAGTGGGAGTCAGCCAGGCTGAGCCTTTAGGACTTGCGATTTGTGTCTGGAAGAGGGTAGACTTTGCTAGGAAGCTGAAAGCCAGTGTGTTTAGAAAGCAGAGGGGTAGGAGGTTTACCCTGCAGGTGAAGCAGGAGCCAGGGTTGTGTGACCCTCCTCCCCCATGTGCCTCTTTCTTTAGGAGGAGCTGATAGGGGTCAGAATGAGACAACAGGAGAGATCAGATGCTGATTTTGGCTCAGGGAACCAAGGCCATAGTCTCACTGCCTGAGATGGAGGGAGGGAAGCAGGCAGCACATGCAAGCAATTGAGGGGCTGAATGGTCAGGGCTCCGCATCCAGAGCACTCCTAGAAGCCCTATCCCCAAGAGTAATAGTCTCTTCCTTGCCCTCCTCCTTTCTCTCCCTCCTCCTTCTCTTCCTCCTCTTTCCCCTCAGTGCTGGGCATAGAAAACAGCCTTGGGTATCATCCCTGCCTTAAGTATGGTCCTCCTGATAGGTCCTGAGTGGCTCAGCCTCAGTGTTTTTATTTTGGCCATTTCCCTTTCGGAGGAAGTGCTTGCCTGTGAGATCCCCAAGCCTGTGGCCCAGTCATGCCTGGAAGGAAACTTAACTACCCCAGAAGCAGGCTCTGGGCTCCACTTGCTGAGGGAAGAGCTCACACCAGCCTCGTAGACAGCCAAGCTTCCCAGACACCCAACCATGTAGGGTATCCCTACGGCTGCCCTCAGCAGGTAGCTTAGTGGTCTGCTCACACTCTCTTTTCTCTGCTGGCTCAGGCCCTGCCCTCACCCTGGATCTGTAGTCTAACTGGCCCCGGAGAAGGATGAGGACTGGAGAAATCGCAACTAGATCACAGAGGGGATATGCTTTCCTTGCTAGGGTAGATTTAGGGGATTAAGCAAGAAAGCTGCTTGCTCACTTCTGAGACCTGGTCCAGGCCTCTGCTGGGTGCCAAAAACACACTATAGAGATCAACTACGGGAGTCTATTCTCCTTCTCATCCAGAAGATGGACCGATGGACATGGTAACGTAGTTCCTTCGGTAAAGTTCAATATGTGCTATGAGAAATATCATTGTGGGGTGCCCCGTAGTTCAAACAGGGACATCTGAGATATGTTTGGGGGTGAGCAGGAAATGGCCAATGGAAGGCCTTCTGGCAGAGGTTGGGGTAAAATAAGTGGAGTTATTCTGGCTACAGGGTGTGCGTATGGACCTAGAAGTGGGGGGAAGGGCACATCCATTAAGGCTTGTGTGTGTGTGGGGTGATAGTGGAGGCTAGAGAGGAAGCTTCGAGCCTCAGGAGGTGTGGAAGCATCAGGGTTCCTGCTGCTCAGTAGATGAGTGGCCAGGTCACTGTGCATCCCTAGGACAACCTGTAAACAGCCCTTCCCTTCCCTGGGTGCTCAGAGCCCAGTGATCCCCTCCTCTCCTTCTCTATTGACTCCAAATATGTGGAGGAGTGGGTTGTGGAGGGAGTAGAAAGCCTCCTGTGTTGTCCTCGCACAGAAGCTAACGCATCAGGGAGTCATTACACGGGGTCAGGTGGCTCTTGAGGACCACTCTGCTGTTGTTACTCTAAACAATCTCAGCAATAAAATTCTTCTCCCCAAGTATGGTGTGTGCCACCCTGTATGCTAAGTAATTGCTGCAAATACTGTTTAACTTTAATAAACCCATTGAGCTCAAGTTAGTGGTTTTTTTATTGCTCATAAGAACTGTGGTTAATTTGGGAAATTCCCAGTTATACAATGACTGCCTCTGCTGTGTGCATTTACTTCAAGAGGAAGGACTAAGCTGTGTGCAATTGCATTTGCACGTTTCATTTGGCTGGGGATGTAGCTCAGCTGAAAGAGAGCTTGCTTAGCATGCACAATCCCTGGCACCACATGAACTGAGGGAGTGGGGTGATATATGCCTGTAACCCCAGCACTGGGCAGGAGTGGTTAGGAGAAGCCAAAGTTCAAGGTCATCTTTGGCTACATAGCAAGTTTGAAGCTAGCCTGGGCTACATGAAACCCTGTCTCAAACAAAACAAAAAATAGTCGATATAAATGATAGCAACGGTTCTTATAAAGCTGAAAGAAATAGAGTTTGATTTCCTTTTAATTCCATTGTTCTATGTGAAGACTGGCATTTTAATTAAATATTTGACTTTAAAATGGTGTGTGAAAACTTTATCTTTTAAAAATATTTCTTTTTATTAATTTTTAATTTCTTGTAGATATACACACACGTCTCTGTGTAGGTGTGTGTATATGAGTGCAGGCGCCATGGGAATCCAGAGAAGGGCATTGGATCCCTGGAGCTGGAGATACAGGCCTGGGAACTGTTGAATGTGAGCACTGGGAACAGAACCCCAGGTCCACTGGAAGAGCAGTACATACTTTAAACCACTGAGCCATCTTCCCAGCCCTGCAACAGTATCTTCTCATACAATTTACTTCTCTTTAAACGCCCGTTTGTCTGTTTTTGAGATGCCCCTGCTGTGTAGCTCAGGGCATCTCTAACTGCATCTCCCACGTGCTGGGATAGCAACTGGTGTGCCGCCACACCTGGCAGAACTGCTGACTTTAAAACTAAAAAACAAATTTAGTATTCAACTGTATGTTGAATACTAAAACTGCTAATATAAGCCAGGTGTACGTGGTAACACGAGTCTGTAATCTCAGCCCTTGGGAGGTGGAGGGAGGAGGAAGAGATTCAAGCCAGCCTGGGCTTCGTGAGGTTCTATTCCAAACACCAAACCAACCAAATAACAAAAAAAATCTAACAATGTGTAGATAACCCCCTTAAGTTAAAAACATTAATCCATTATGATTTTCCTTTTACATAGTTAGTGTGTTTGTATGCATGCATGTAGTTGTTTACTGCCAGAGTCTCATGCATTGCAGGCTGACTTCAAACTTCCTGTGCAGCTGAGGCAGACCTTGAACTCCAATCTTTCAGCTAGTATATGTGTGTGTGTGTACATACATATATACATATATATTTTACTGGCATGATTATATACATTAACATCAATAAAAGAAAACCTCCACACATTTCTGACCACTATTATTGGTTTCATTAATGAGTATCATTCACAATTATTTTAATGGGAAGAGGAGGATACTGAAGGAAGCCTTAGAGTCTGACATACTTAGTTGCTACTGGACAAAACTTAGCTACAAAGAAATCTCCTCTATGAGGTGCCGTGAAAAAAGGCCCATGGGGGAAGGCATGAGGACCCACGGCTTTTGCCTACACTCCTCTTCTGGTCCCTTTTGATCACTTCCAGTAAAGAAGAAAGTCAGTGTCAGAGCTGACAACTATGAGCATGTGCGGACCCTGCCTGTCCATCAGACCTGTCCCTTAGTGAAGGCTACAGGGGGTGCATAGGCTGGAGGGCACCTCACCTCATCCAGGGCTCCATCGCTTCATCAGGTCCCAGCGCCCCCAGCCCCAGAACTAGGAGCCAACACCTTGAGTTTGGAGGTCTCCCTTTTAGAGATCTGGCCCTGAATGATCCAAAGAAGCTTTAGCATTTTTCACTCCTGCCTCCAAGCTGAAGTCAATGGCTGCCAGAGGGGACAGCCTGGTGTAAAGGTGATGAAGAAGCAACAATAAAATAGAGAGAATGATGAGGCTTCTTCAGTGCAGTGCTGGGCTAGGCACTGTAGTAGCATGTCACATGCTCTACCAGGCAGCTAGGGAAACCTCCACTGTGCAGGAGAAGGCCTTTAGGCCCAGCCTAACAGGATGATGGGATTATATCAGGAGTTTGTGAGGACTTCTTTGAGCTGCTCTCAGTTGGGCTCCTTGGTGCTGAGTGCAGGATTTAGGTCCCAGCTTGACTTGAGAAGGGATCAAACAGTGCCTCCTAGAGGGAGCTAGGTAAAAGGGGGGGCCATTCATCAAAGGGTGGGGGTTAGCATGGTTGGAGCCTATGGACGGGTCCCATAGGAGAGCAGCTGGGTGTAAGATGAAGGGAGCGCGTGGCCCCAGGGGTTAAGAGAGCCATGTGACAGGCCATACTTCTTCAGTCTCCTGTATGAGCTTTACCCACAGTCCAGACCCAAGGGCCAGCTTTAGCAACCTCCAGAACTTGCTTTCCATAGTTAGGCTGTGTAGGGTCCCTCAGGGTCTCATCCAATCATTACACTGAGCAGTCAATAAGCCTAAATTGTTAAGATAGCCAAATATAACCAATGTAGCAGGTAGGAATGGATCTGGAGCCCAGGGCTCTGTACCTAGCTCATCCCCCAAACCCACTGCCACCCATCGCTATGACCACTCTACTAACTGCCTGATGCTAAAGAACTAGTGACCCCTGTAGGGGAGAGCAGACCTCTATGGGAGTATGGGGTCCCTGGAAGGAAGGCTTCCAAGCTCTAGCCTAGGGCATCTGGAGGGGAGGGGAAGCTCAGCCATGCGTGGTATGGTTTAAAGTCTCTGGAGATATGGACACCTAGGTCTAGCAGGGTGTCTAGGGCGATGTAGTAGACTTTCATCCGTCTTTGTAACTTTGTATCCTTTGGCACACAGGTTTCGGGCCTCTGCTGAAGATGGGAGATAAGATAGAGGAGGCCCTGTCAACCAGAGTTTGTGAAAGGAGTTGCTAAAGCAAAGTGGCTGTTTCAGGAGCAACTGTTGAGGCCGGTGGCAGAGGAGGGAGCACTGCTGTGGGAGGAGGGGCAGGGGAAGGCATTGTGCAGGTTGAGGTGGGGCAGGGGTTGAAGATCCTGGGAAGAGTCTCCTGAAATCTAGAAGGTACAGGGTTTGCACTGAGGAAGGAATGGACATGCTCAACTGAAGGGACCAGGATAGGTTGGTTACGGGTACAGTGGCAGTGGCTTTGGGGCCTAGTCCAGGTACGAACACTAGCCATCCAGGCAGGTGAGGACCAACAGGCTCCTCCAGAGAAGGGCCTGTCAAGAGGAAAGGCTTGGAAGTGTAAAGGGGCTGGGGCCGACTGAGTTGAGTTCTGCACTAGAGATGAAGGACTGGAAACCCACCCAAGATCTCACTGCCCATGGAAGAGCCAGATTGAGACTCAGGTCAGTCTAGCTAGTGCAGCAAGCTGTCAAGCACATGGGAACACACAGGGAACCCACCACTGCTGTGCTTTGAGAAGAGTTCAGGGCATGCCCAGAGCCACAGTGGGTCTTTAGCTCTGGGCAGGATGCTTCCAGCGGTTCACTCACTGTGAGTTTTGTCTGTGACACCCCACTGTGGCCCCAGGTGTCCCCTGAGGTATTTCTCTGGCATCTTGGAGGGGGCTGATAGCCCTAGGGAAATAAGGAGAGAACTGAATTATTGACGATTCACTCCTCTACAAACATTTAATGAATGCCTACTGAATGGAGCCTTGTGCTGAGTATTAGAGGTTTGATAGTAAGTCCAGACCCCGTTTCTGCATCGGGGGGGGGGGGACTTTGCAAACATCCACACAGACTCCTATTTTAGGGATGTGAAAGTGAGGTCTGGAAATGACAGAGTGACAATTAGTGATGGGACCAAGCTCTCTCTTCTTGTCAGTACCGAGGTCATTCATCACTCACTGGATGACGCCTACATCCCCAGAACTGCTAAGAATTGTGGGGGAGAATGCATCCATGGACCCAAGATTGGAAGTGGGTGTGGAACAAGGTAATGGTGGTGAGGGGAGCCCCCATTCTGGTGAGTTGGTAAAGTAGGATGGGGGCTGTTTCAATCACATGGCTCCCCCTGAAAAACAGGGCGAGGTTTCAGAGCTCTGCCTCAGGGGCTGGGCTTCTGGCGGCAAAGTCCCGCCCCCTCTACCCCAGGATAGGATATAAAGTCTCCTAGCTCCTTCCAGGAGTAAGCAGAAAGAAACCATCTCAGGGCCTCTAGGGGAGAGAGGAACTGGACACTCACCTCCGTGGCATTGTGGGCGTTGCTTGCCTGCTCAGCTGTAGCAGGAGATTCTACTTGAACGATGCAGCAGCTGCTAGCCCTGGTAGGGGCCTTAGCCACATTCATCCTCACCCAACACGCTGAGGGCACTGCCTCAGGTAGGAAACTCTTAGGTACCAAGGCAGAAGATTGGTCTAAAGCAAGGGTATGGAGGGAAAACACTTGGATACAGGGAATCTATGGCTCCCTTGAGTACTGAGTCTCCATCCTTTTGAACAGCTTTCCCCCATTCAGTGGAGAATTCAGTCCTTCAAGACTGCATAGCAGAGGCTAAGCTGATGGTAGACAATGCCTACAATCAGACACAGAAGAGGTGGGCCCGGGACTGGGAAGTCAATGAGGGAGGACGGGCTCTTGGCAAAAATCATCTTACCCAACCTGAACCCCCGAGCACTATGGGTCTCCCTGCTGAGCTGAAGATGTACGGTAGCCTGCACCCTCCTCCAGCCTCCTCTTTCTCCTCCGTTTTGCGACAGTATCATGCAGCGTCTTCGCAGTGGCTCGGCCAGCCCCATGGACCTCCTGGCCTACTTCAAACAGCCAGTAGCAGCCACCAGAAGAGTTGTTCAGGCTGCTGATTATATGCATGTGGCCTTAGGACTGCTAGAAGAGAAACTTCAGCCACAGGGATCCAGACCCTTCAATGCCACGGGTA
This sequence comes from Rhynchomys soricoides, assembly GCA_019843965.1. Classification (NCBI taxonomy): domain Eukaryota; kingdom Metazoa; phylum Chordata; class Mammalia; order Rodentia; family Muridae; genus Rhynchomys; species Rhynchomys soricoides. The sequence goes on along the minus strand of JADRCH010000054.1, from coordinate 4,031,305 downwards.
CTCTGTTCCCTGCTGAGCCCCTAAGGTCTGCCCTTGTGTGGGATTGGAGGAAAGCCAGATTCGGGAGGCGGGGTGAGAAGCCTAGGGGGTGTTAGAGATGATAAGGGGGCAGAACTGAACAGCCCAGGTAACAACCCTGCCTCCCTTCTCCCCAGATGTGCTCACAGAACCACAGTTGCGCCTGCTGTCCCAGGCCAGTGGCTGTGCTCTCCAAGACCAGGTTGAGAGGTGTAGCAACAAGTACCGAACCATAACAGGGAGATGCAACAACAAGTGAGTGTTTGGGCCCTGCTTCTGCCCTCTGCCCTCAAGCCTGCACCCTACTAACACCCACCTATTCATTACCTCAGGAAGAGTCCCTGGCTGGGAGCCTCCAACCAGGCCCTGGCCCGCTGGCTGCCAGCTGAGTATGAAGACCACAGGTCTCTTCCCTTTGGCTGGACTCCTGGCAAGAGGCGTAATGGCTTCCTCCTTCCTCTTGTGAGTCGAAGTGAAGGGTCTGGAAAATGTTTGCTCTCTTTTAAATACAGAAGGTAAAAACAGTCCTGAGGTGTAACAGGCAAGGCTCAGGTCCAGGCTGGATCACTGACCAGCTGAGAGACTGTGGGTAGAGAATATACTTATCTTCTAAGCCCAGTTTCTTCACCTGTGAATAGAAAAATCTAGAGCTTGTATGAATGAAAGTGAAGTCCTTGCATAGTCCTTGCACCTACTATGGGATAGAATTGCTTTATTGTTCTCATGAGAGGACAGGTGTAAAAGCATCTCTTCCCCTCTCTGTCCATTTCCCTCCTTCCTCTCCCTTTCTCTTTCTCTCCCCATGTATGTGTGTATGTGCCTTGTGTGTGTGTCATATGTGTATACAGGTATGCACAGGCGTGTGGAGACCAGAGGCAGATATTGGGTATCTTCCGTTGCTAATTGCCACCACCATTTTTTTTTTTTGAGACAAGGTCTCTCACCCATCCTGAAGTTTGCTGTTTCATGGAAGCGGGCTGGCCAGTGAGCTACTGGGACTGGCCTGTCCCTGCCCTCAATGCATGGGCTTCAGGCACATGTAGCAATGCCTGGCTTCTATGTAGGTCCTAGGGATTTGAATTCAGGTCATAGAAAGTATTCTTGCCCACTAAGTCATCCTCCAGTCCCTCTGCTTTACGTATTGAGACAAGGTCTTACTCGATGATCTAGATTGGTCCAAATTTAGGATGCAACCCAGGCTGATCTCAAACTCACAGCAGTCTTTCTAGGGCTAGGACTATAGCTGTGAGACTCCACATTCAGGTCAAAGTATCTTGCTAAATATAAGGAGCCATGCATCTGTGTGTCCATGATTTGTAATCTCATAATTATCAACTTTCTTTTGATATGTTAATATAACAATCCCCTATTAATTAATATTAATGCCTTAATAATAATGTTAAGTTTTAGCCTACTGACCCTTCCATCTGTCTACCCAGATCTCTATTTATTACCTGTCACCTTGAAATCAGTCCTGTTTCAGAAGATCCCCAGTTCTATAGTCTGTCTGCGTACTGATCTGTTTATCTCTCTGAAACAGCTGGTGGGGGAGTCTGCTGATCTGGACCAGCCCCCTCACACTTGTTGATATATGATCTTTCTGTGTAGTTCAGATTGGCATGTAACTCTCTGTTTAACAGACTGGCCCTGAATGTACAATCCTCCTGCCTTAACCTCCCAAATCCTGGGATCATAGTCATGTGCCACCAGAAACCTCAGGCCCAGCTGGTAGAATATCCTTCTGGGAATGGCAACCACCACAAGAGGGGGCTGCATCTCTAAGAACAGAAGAACTAGGAGGAGGGGTTGGGTGGGAGACTATTAGCTCTGGCAGGAACTGGCACTCCCTGAGTCCAGGTTGGTCTTAGCACCTGGCCCTGACTGAGAGCCCAGACCCATGCTATCTGTACTACCCCCCCCCCATCCCCCAGGTCCGGGCTGTCTCCAATCAGATCGTGCGCTTCTCCAGCAACAAGCTGACCTCAGACCAGGGCCGGGCCCTCATGTTCATGCAGTGGGGCCAGTTCATCGACCATGACTTGGACTTCTCCCCAGAGTCTCCAGCCAGAGTGGCCTTCAACATGGGCGTGGACTGTGAGAAGACCTGTGCCCAGCTGCCTCCCTGCTTCCCCATCAAGGTCCCTCAGCCAACCTTCTAGGGGTAGCTTCCAGCCCAGAAAGAGGGGTGCCAGAGAATCGGGGAGAAATAAGCCCCATTCAGAGACCACAGATGCCCCCTGCTGTGCATGTTGGAGAAGTGGAGTTTCATGGAAGAGATATATGGGACAGGCCTTGACCCACTGGACTGAGTCCAGCGGAGGAGGCCTCTGGGCCCTACTTTTAGAAACTGTTAGAAACTCTTCTTGGGTTGGTGCAGTCCAAGAACCCTGCAATTCTTGCTGACTCCTGGTTTGGGGCTGTTAGCAGGGTCTTCCGCCAAGCAGGGAAACAGTAGGGCACTACAGGAAGTTGGTTCTCTTTTAGGAAGGGGGGGGCACGAGTGTATACACACTCAAACACACATCCACACGCACATACACCCTCAAACACATTCACACACATTCACACACACTCAAACACACATTCACCTACAGGTTTGCTTACTTGCAGTGGGTAGGGAGGCACTCAACCCCCTTTCCTCCAGCCTTGGTGCAGGGGTGCCTCCTCTGTGGAGCTTTCTGGGTCTCCATAGCATAGTGTTAGCATTTGGGTTGTATGACAGGCACAGCAAATGCTGCCTCCACGGAGTGTTGCTTAACTGTTTGTGCAACAGCTTGACTCTCAGAGGCTCAGGCTCGGGCTCTCCTCCAGTTAGATGAAGCTCTTCGTCATTTTAAAAGCTTCATCAAGGGTAGGGGGTTCATCTCAGGGGTAAAGCACTTGCCTAGCAGGCACAAACCCCCAGGTTTAGGTCTCGGTGAGTCTTGGAGGGCTTCCTGGAGTAGGGAAGTTTTGAGCAATGTCACAGTGAGTCTGCTATGGAGGGGCCCCAGAGTCACTGAGAGCTCTTTATCCTAGATACCACCCAATGATCCCCGAATCAAGAACCAGCGAGACTGCATCCCTTTCTTCCGCTCTGCCCCCGTGTGCCCCCAAAACAGGAACAAAGTCCGAAACCAGATTAATGCGCTTACATCCTTCGTGGACGCCAGCATGGTGTATGGTAGTGAGGTGTCCCTTGCCCTGCGGCTCAGAAATCAGACCAACTACCTGGGGCTGCTGGCCACTAACCAGCAATTCCAGGACAATGGCCGAGCCCTACTGCCTTTTGACAACCTGCATGAGGACCCCTGTCTCCTGACTAACCGCGCTGTTCGCATCCCCTGCTTCCTGGCAGGTCAGTATGCAGGGGAGTTAGAGTCTTCCCAGGGTGGAGGGGCATGATGGGGTGTGGTGAGGAGACATTAGTGATGGCCTCAGGGGGCCTTCAGCATGGGTGCCCTCAGCATGGGGACCCTCAGCATGGAGGCATACCTCAGGTACAGATCTGTGCAGTCATTGGGAAACCTAGTACATGGGAAGTACCTATCCCCTGGGTCAGGTACCCCTGCTTCATTGTCTCCGGTGATGAGGCTCTCACTACCTGAATGTCACTCCAGCCAACTATAGGAGTGGTCCCCTTTAAGTTTCATCCAGTATCTTCCCATTCCTCTTAGTCATGGTCCTGAGACCCAAGAGAAGACGCAGACTCTTCTGAGACAGAAAGGGACTGGCTCTTCAGTTACCTGAGCATCAATTTTTTTTTCTCCTTTAGGCTGTGGTATGGGTGTGCATATGTGCATGTTTTGCGCCGCCCTTCTTGTCCTGCATTTATGTGGTCCCTCCCTCCCTTTAGTTTGCATGCGATTCATAGTTCTGACCCCAGCCTTCCTGTGAGGTTATAATGACAGTAATCACATCTGAGCCATCCCTGAACCTCACAGCAGCCCTGAAAGGTGAGAAGTATCATCCTCTATTTACAGATGTGAGTCTTAGGCAGAGGAAAGATGGCTGTGCTCAAGACAGCAGCACTCTGAGGGCAGAACCTATACTGAGACAAAGTCACTGTAGCTCCTGGGTCTCTGCTCCGTCCATTCTTCCTCACTGCCTAACTAAAACTCACTCTGTAAAGATTGTACAACTATATATTCTGAGGGAGCAGCATGTACCTTCACCAGAGGTCTCTAGAAGCTTAGTCTAAACAAGACTGTGGGGGCTGGGTGACAAGTCATCGGGTGACTGAACTTGCTGTCCTTGCCTGCTTATGGAAGAGGTCTGGGTACAGAAATGGGCCCCGCCCAATGTGCCCACCCCCTTGATTCCTTGGAAGAGCAGCAGGACATCAAAATCAAATATGGGAGAGCCTTTGGTGGAGAAACAGATCAGATAGGGGGCATGTAGTCTCAAGGTCATGGCTCCCAGGGTTGTTGTCTCCCCACAGGGTGTGGCCTGGGCTGTGGATCTGGTCTTCTTGTAGAAGAGAAGCACCAGGCAAGAAGAGCAGCATCTGCCCTGTGTGTCTCACTTAGTGCCAACCTGGTCTAGCCACTTAGGGACCCAGGAGTCCACTGTGTTCTCTGTTCTGGGGAGGAAGGTGACTATCAGTAAGGAGCCACATGAGACAGCTTAGATAGAAGCATAGCCTCAGGAAGTTTGCTTCACCTGGTCTCTGGGTCCCAGATCTCAATCTTGCCTTACCAAAAGAGTCTCTTATAATCTTGAACTTGGGGATTTTCAAGGTGATAGCCGGTCAAGTGAAACCCCCAAACTGGCGGCCTTGCACACGCTGTTTGTGAGAGAACACAATCGCCTGGCCACTGAGCTAAAGCGCCTGAATCCCCACTGGAGTGGAGACAAGCTGTACAATGAAGCCCGGAAGATCGTGGGTGCCATGGTCCAGGTAGGGACCCAGAGGTCAGCATGAATCTGAGGGAGTGGCTCCCAACCTTCAAGAACATGTCTGAGGGTGTACCCTAAGGCTGCTGACTCTGGATGCTTGGGGTGCATCTCTACCCCTAGTCCCAACATTGACTAGGACCCCATCCATGACATTTCTTTGGATCCCAGTATCTCATCCTCCAGTGGGAGATTAATGTTGCCACACTTGACACAATGGCAATAATCACTAGTGTGCCGGAGAGGCCTACTGAACCGCAGAAATCTGCACAGAGGAGAGGGAGGGCTGCAGGCCTCTCAGGCAACACTCCTCCCAGTCTCATCTTTTCCAGATCATCACCTACCGAGACTTTCTGCCTCTGGTTCTGGGCAAGGCCCGGATCAGAAGAACCTTGGGTCCCTACAGAGGGTACTGCTCCAACGTGGACCCCCGTGTAGCCAATGTTTTCACCTTGGCCTTCCGTTTCGGCCACACCATGCTGCAGCCCTTCATGTTCCGCTTGGACAGCCAGTATCGGGCCTCAGCATTCAACTCCCATGTTCCACTTAGCTCTGCGTTCTTTGCCAGCTGGCGTATTGTATATGAAGGTGACTGGGTTTCCCAAAGGCAAAGGGGGAGGGTCCAAGCACCCCTTCCCCAGGTGGGCTCTTGTCTGCTGGCCTGGCCTCTGCAAATACCTCCTCAGGATAGTGGGAAGATGGCAGCCATCAATGAGTGTCTCATGCCCTGAGGGAGGAGTCCTGCCCTTCCCCTTCTCACGCACTGGGAATTAAGCCCAGGCCTTGTGCATGCGAGGCAAGTGATGATCCACTGTTAAGCTATTTCCCTCCCCTTTTACTTCTCATATTTTACTTTAATAAAAGTAGCCCACGCTGACCTTGAACTTGTGATTGTCCTGCCTCAGCCTCCTGAGTAGCTAGGACTATCACCCTCTCTGTATCATTTATATCACCAGGCCTGATAATGGGGGTTTCCTAAGCAGGGGGTGGGGCAGACTGATGCCAGAGTGGTAATCATGGACCTGCAAGGAGCCCTACTTGCTGGCTTGGCATCATGGGATGACCTCAGGAGCGTCTAAAAGGCTGGCTAACTCTTTTGTTTTGTGAAACAAGGTGGCATCGACCCTATCCTCCGAGGTCTCATGGCCACCCCAGCTAAGCTGAATAGGCAAGATTCCATGTTGGTGGATGAACTCCGGGACAAGCTGTTTCAGCAAGTAAGAAGAATCGGGCTGGATCTGGCAGCTCTGAACATGCAGCGCAGCCGGGACCATGGGCTTCCAGGTGATGGGGCACCTCACGCAGGGCCTTTTTGGGGGTTCAGGGCAGACCTGGACCCTCCCTTCTGACAGGAACAAGATAGTAGTGCATGCCGGGCAATGGTGGTGCACGCCTTTAATCCCAGCACTTGGGAGGCAGATGCAGGCGGATTTCTGAGTTCGAGGCCAGCCTGGTCTACAGAGTGAGTTCCAGGACAGCCAGGGCTACACAGAGAAACACTGCCTTGAAAATCAAAACAAAACAAAACAAAATGATAATGCAGAGCAAGCAAGACCCATGTTGATTCAGCAAAGCACCCCCCAACCCCCACCCCACAATCCCTTGCTTGCTGACTCCTCAGGTCATCCCTATCTGCTATAGGGGCCCCAGCTTTAGGTTCACCCCAGGACTAGGTCAGGGAAAGAGAAGAGATCAAAACTTTCTGAGCAAAGCAATGGACTTACTGGACATGGATGACCTGTCTCGTTCCCCATCTCACTGGCAACTTCATAGAAGAAGAGGCTATAAGGTTTCTGGGACCAAAGAGATCATACACACACACACACACACACACACACACACACACACACACACACACACTAACCTGAGTTCTGGAGATCCAATTCAGGAGATCCTCATGCTTGTGTGAGAAGCAGTCATTTCCCTGGCAGTCTTAAACTTGATACTCTTGACAGCTAGGGAGCTGTTGGCGCCCCCTGCTGGAATGCTGGCATTGCTAGCCACTCAAATTGTCACACTGTACCTTTCTATTCCCCCAAATAAGACTATCCACTTACAGTCTAGAGAGGGCAGTGATCTAGTGTTTAGACCTCGGGGATTTTCTGGTTCCATCCAGTACTGATCACAGAACATACTCTAGAAGAACTGTGGGCAGCAGCAGAAGCTGATGGGAGACTGACAGCACTGCTCTAACTGGGCTCCCCTGCAGGATACAATGCCTGGAGGCGCTTCTGTGGGCTTTCCCAGCCCCGAAACTTGGCCCAGCTTAGTCGGGTGCTAAAAAATCGGGATTTGGCAAGGAAATTTCTGAGCCTGTACAAGACGCCTAACAACATTGACATCTGGATTGGAGCCATTGCAGAGCCTCTTCTGCCAGGGGCCCGAGTGGGTCCTCTTCTGGCTTGTCTTTTTGAGAACCAGTTCAGAAGAGCCAGAGATGGAGACAGGTAAAAGCCTAAAATATCCCAGGACCAGAAGGATGCAGCATTGTGAGGCTGGACAATGGAGAAAGCACCTTTTAAAGGTTCATGTCTCCCAAGGTCACAGGACCTGAGACTAGGAAGCTTCCCCATGCAAAGTGGGTCTGAGGGAAAGAAATGCTGCCCCAGACAGGATTGGAGCCTCCATAGGCCAGAATAGCGACTAGCCAACCTCGACGTTTTATGCTAGTAGACCCCAGAAGATATGGGCAAAAAGAAATAAACCTGATTTCCCTCTAGTGAGCTTGAGGCTTAAGACCTGACTCCTTATTTGGATGTGGTGTATGCTTGAGTTCAAGTCCATCCCTGGCTGCCTAGATAGTTGTATATTTATTTCTGGGCAGTTTACTTGCAGAACTGGCAGGATTATGGAAAGTGGATGAAATAGAATGCTTAACTGTCAGAATCAAGCAAGGTGCTCACTGCACAGTAACTCTCCAACCTTCTCACGCTTCTCTTTGACTGACAGATTCTGGTGGCAGAAATGGGGAGTTTTCACCAAAAGACAACGCAAAGCCCTGAGAAAAATTTCTTTATCTCGGATTGTATGTGACAATACTGGCATCACCACAGTCTCAAGGGACATCTTCAGGGCTAACATCTACCCAAAGGGTTTTGTTAGCTGTAGCCGCATCCCCAAGTTGAACCTGTCAGCCTGGCGAGGCAAATGAGGTTTCTGCAGGTAAGGAGAGATCTAGATCGGGTCAGGCCCTAGCATCTCTCCCTGGATGGAATAAGACATCCTACCCACTAAGCAGCGACAATACAGTTTGTCACTAGGAACACGATACTCTTCCATAGTGGTGTCCAAGAACGTTCTGATAGTCAGTTCTGGGATCTAGGACTTGGTGAGGTGAAGAGATGGAAAATAAGAAGTATCTAACTGGCCTCAGTTTTGTCACCGATGTGCTAAAATATCCAACAAATTCCTCATCCATTTCTTTTTGCTATTCCCACAGGACTCTATGCCAAGACTTGGAAATGAGGGTAACAGGGAGATCATGAGGCTGCTCTCTGCCCCACAAACCACAGTTTCCTGCTGGAGCTTTTGCTGGTTACACCAGAGATGGCTTTGTTGGTTGAGAGTGTCAAGGGTGCTATGGTAACAGGCCCACTTACCTTGGGAACCTCTTAGATATCATGTTATGAATCAGCACCAGGCATAAGAGCCTATGAGCCAAGCCATGAGGCTTTGAGGTCCCAGGAGGACACTGAAGGAGGGCTTCCAGCACTTTCTTCTGCCTATGCCCCCCAGCATGACTGGAAGACCACACAGTCCTGGCTCTTAGCCATCCCCTTCTTCAGGGCCTGCAGTAATAGCCCACTCTCTACTTCTACCAATAAAACAATGCAAGGGCAGAGCCTGCTGTCTCTCTGTTGGGTCTGGGAGAGGGTGGCCTTGGTTCTAAGCTTTGCCCCACATAGTAAAGATGAGGGCTGCTAAAATGGAGCCTGGGACTCTCCACACAGTCTCTTCTGGAGTTTTAATTAAGAAACACTGTGAAGGAGAGAAAGGCAGTTTGGATCTCCAGAGTAGAAAGAACGAGAGTCCCACAGAAGATCAGTCAATATAAATACATTTTATATGAAAAACAAACAAACAAACAAACAAATACAATAAAAGACCCCATCCAGCTGGCAGGAAGGACTGAGAACTACCCCAGGCCATGTCCTAAAGCCAGCCAGTCCTAAACTGTAAGGGGACAGAGACTTAGCCAGAAGGCCCCTTAACCTCACCTTTTCTTGGAAGAAGCAGGAGACTGAGCTCTCCAATGCATCTGCCTCCTTGGAAGATGCCAACTCCATTTTGTTGTTGTTGTTGTTGTTATTGTTTTGCTTTTGTTTTTTGTTTTGAGAGAAGGACTCACTATGTAGCTCTAGCTGTCCTGGAACTCACTATGTAGACCAGGCAGACTTCAAATTCATAAATATCCTCCTGCCTCTGCCTCCTGAGTGCTGGGATTAAAGGGGTGCACCATTTCTCCTGGCTGCCAAACTCCATTTTAGAGCCCTCTGCCACGGAGACTCCATGACAAGCCAGAAAAGACACTGGGTTGAGGACAGGTTAATGCTGGGTTTACCCCAAATGAGTTTCAGACTACACAGCCTGCCTTGTTATGATACCCATGTGTGATAGACAAAACATGACCAGGGTGTCAGGAGGGGCCTCAGATTCTCAGCTTTACTTCTACATGGAAGAAAGAATGTCCTGCTGAAGGCTACGCAGAGGAGCCAGCTGGAAGTTTCTACACCATCCAGTTTGGTAGACCAATGTGGTCTCTAATAAGCAAGACAAAGTGAGAGCACTGGATGCAGACATCTTTCCCTTGCTCCACAGGCCAGGGTTGCAGACAGCTAGGCCAGTGTTCCTGTGGGGCTCACAAGGTCCTGGGGGAGGCTCTCTCGGGCCTCCTGCATGCGGCGCCGGGCTCGACGGAATGCTTCTGTAAGGGAGGGAAATATTGCCAGGTAGTCAGCTACCATGGTGTGGAGAAGAAAGTGGCCCTGGGTGAGGGAATGAGGTGCCTACCAAGCACGTTGTACGTGGAACTCTGCTGGCTGAACCCCTCCAGACGGTCCAACACACTCCGCATCTGTTTCCGGAGGGAGTTGGATTCCATGAAAGCCCTGCAGGGAAGCCGAAAACATAGTCAAGGCCTCTCTAGCCCTCAGTGACAAGGGGCTCAAGGCTCCCTACGGGCCCAGTGTCACTCACCGGGACTGCTGCAGGCAGTGCAATCGGAAGGTGACAGTACCCGTTGTCTCAGTGCGGAATCCAAAGCGGCTCAGGCGCTCCCCCTGGGCAGACAGCAGAGACAGAATCGGTTTGTGCAGATTCTAAACTGGGGCACTGCTGCCATCCTGTATTCCTATTCTTAGGTAGTGTAGCATCACTGAGGAACTTTACTCTGTCATTCAGACAGCAACACAAGGGTGACACCAGGTTCCACCCTCATTTGAGAATGAGCAAGAAGCAAGAACACATCTTGCAAGTCCACCCTGCATCCGATTACTAAGGCCTTCAGTGGTGGAAAGGAGAAGAGGAAATCTCTAATTACATGGAACCCCAAGGACCTCCTCGTATAGATATTTGTACCTCTAAAGTATGGGTAGGCTGGGCAGCATAAGCCATAGGAAGGAAAGGGCTGTATACCATGAGTATGATGAACAATGGGGGGGGGACCTCAAATAGGAATATACACTCAGTCTGAAGTCTCCCCAGAGATGAGTCACCTTGAAAGTTCTTGGTATCCTCACGTAGGATGGGTCCTCCAGCTCCAGAGAACCGCCAATGAAGAACCTCCTTAGCTCTGCAACAAGGCCCAGCTCCATGGGCCTCCACGTAGAGACAGTCAAGGTATGTGATCCTGTGCAAGGGAGAGGGGAAAGGGGCTGGGTTCTATCCCTGACTTCCCAGCAATGACCTGGGTTGGCAATGACCTGGCCATGGTTGCTTACCATGCTAAGGTAACAATGCCTGACTAGAAGATAGAAAGACAGAAGTTCTAATCTTAGCTGTTCCAGGCATCACTGTGTGCTCTAGACAAGCTTGTCAGCCTTTGAGAGCCAGCTTGTCTTTTGACCCTGGTAGAATGTAGAAGCAATCAGGACACTACACCTCACAGAGGGGCTGGGAGAATTACGTGGTTTACTACAGTGCATGGCACACAGCAAAAGGTCTGCACTTGTACTTAAAAAGGAATGTCAATTCATCTAACACCCCCGGAGCCAAGAGCCCACAGTTGGTGCAGCTTCTCTCTCAAGGTCTAACTGGAGGACTGCGGCATATAAAAGCCCGTCAGGCTGCTGGACTAGGTCAGTTTCAGCTTCATGGCATCTCTCATGGGAGGAGAGAAATTCCACAAAGCCACAAGTGATTTTTCCAGTCAGAGCCCCTAGTTAATAATCATCTCTCCTCATCGGGAGCATCAGAGTCTTTGGGAAGTGCTGGTGCTGTCAACAGGATGGAGGGCATCGGGAAGGGCAGGGACAAGAAGTTACCTGGGGTGGCAGGCAGCACCACAGCTCCATAGCCTTCCACACGATACCTTTGCCAGAAGTCTAGTGAGAGGACCTTGCAGTAGAGCACGGGCCACTCCGGGAGGGATTCTGGAATGTAAATGAGGCGGCATCGGGACCTTTATTAAGAGAGGTCCCTGGCTGTCGGTTAGTGATGCCGAGGACCACAGCTACTCACCAGCCGATTCATCCTCATGCAGAAAGAAGGCTTCAAATGTGAATGGAAAAGAGAAATAGGCCACCTTGTCCTAAAAGAGAGGAGTGTCTCTATCAACTCACCCTCACAGGGTGGACACATCTCATTGGAACCGGTTCTCTGTGTCCAGTGATGAGGTCACCTTCACACAGGGGAAAGAAAAACTGTCCAACTGGTAGGAAGCCACAGGCAAGGGGACAGATCAAAGAGTGGCTCGGGGCTAAGCAGTCCCGTGGAGCCCACACAGAAACAGCCCCAACCTTGGCTCCTCCACAGAGAATACAGGGGGTTGGCCTGATGACGCTTCAAATCCCACCCGGAGCTTCCATTCCCTTCCCGATACCCTGGCACCCTCCGTACCATTCCCAGGGATTTGGTGGCACAGGTCTGGGTTACTCCTGAGAACTGCTGGAATGATGGGCTGGACCAGTCTGAAAGCCACAGAGCAGACACAGTAAGCTCACTAGAGAGGGCAGGAAGTCACGAGAGGAAAAAAAGCCATTGGTGAGGTCTTTTCACACATCCATTTCCCCGCCCACTCGGTCACACAATGTCGGTCACTATCATTTGTTGCTGTAGGCTGATATGTTTTGAGGATGTTAGCAAGCAGATTGTCTCTCCAGAGCTAATGTTCTAGTGTGCCTATGGGCAGGGCAAGAGATGTAATTTAAGCTATGGAATGGGATGGCAATTGCCTAGGAACACTAGAGGTAGAAAGTAATACAGGTCGGGCTTAACCTCAGATGTGCTCAGTTTAGGACCAGCAGGAGAGGAAGAATTCACCCAAGAGCCTGGAGAGCCCTCAGTGAGAAGGCAGGAACTATGGCGCCAGAAGCCGAGAGAAATGCTTCATGAAGAAGAGGGAGCTGTGTCAGGTACTTCAGAGAGGCCTGAAGGTGCCTCTCTGAAGAGGTGGGAGGAAGGAGGCATCATTAGAACTGAAATGTGGAGGTGACCTGGGACCTTGAACAGTTTCAGTGGGAGTAGGCAGAATGCCCCTAGAACTATCAAACTAGAAATGTCAGAAAAGCACCTACTAGTAGCTGGCAGCTCGACAAAGAAGTGGACGTACAGGTTGTCATATTCATACCCTTCGGCTGAAACTTAGAGAGAAGACAGAATATAAGTTTAGCTTGCTTTCTCGTTACCCTCACTACTCAATCTAGTCTGTCTGTCTGTCTGTCTGTCTGTCTTTTCTTATTGATTGATGATTTTTCGAGACAGTTTTTCTCTATGTAGTCCTCAAACTCACTCTGTAGATTAGGCTGGCCTCAAACTCACAGACATCCACCTGCCTCTGCCTCCCAAGTGCTGGGATTAAAGTTGTTTGTCACTACCACTCAGCTGCTCAGTTGAGTCTTGAAGGACTCAAATGCTCCGCAAATTAAGCCTTCTCGGGACCCAGGAGCCTCTGTTTAGAAAATACTCATCACTCAGCTTCCCAAAGACCATGTTCAGCCCAGGCTAAGTCAAAGTGAGTAGCTACTCACAGCTCCATCAGACTCTAGCCTGGCTCCAAGACAAGACACTTACCTACCTCTCCATTCACAAAGAGCCGGAGGGCACCTGGGGCAATCTACAGCAGAGAGAAATGGGAAGGTATCAGGTCTTCTCGAGGGGCTCAACTCCCTCCCCCAGTCCTGTCCCCATATCTGCAGAAGATCTTACACTGGATATCCAAGCTCGGCCACACTGCTGCACATTCTCTCTACCCTGACGTTTCTTTAGGGGACGCTTTCCCATTTCTAAGACCCGCAGAGTAGCAGCACAGTATTTACAGGGCAGAGAGGGTTCACTAGAACTCGCAGGCAGCCAAGTTTTCTTCTTTAATTATTTGTGTCAACTGTCTGGCCTTTTTTTTTTTTTTTTTTACATGAGAATCTGTTGCTAATGTAGCATAAAACAATACAAGTTAATTTTCTAGAGACAGAGGGGGTCCAGAGTAGTTCTATCCTTGTTTGCAGGTCTAGAAATTGAATCCCTGGTGGTGGGGAAAACACAGACGGGAGGCCAGAGTGATTGACCTAAACTGTTTTGGTTTCGTTTTCTAAGATCCAAAACTTTCCACCAGCAAAAATGACATCTCTTCGCCCATCTAAGGTGCTGGGAACAAAATCCACATGAAAGATGAGGAAGCCATTTTTGATCTTTATATTGTTTTTTAAATTAATCGTAAATTAATGCATGAATGCATTACCACTGATAAAACTCCCCAAAGCACCAAGCCCTGGAGAACAAGAAGTGAAAGAATACTCTTCTCACTGCTCAATACTCAGTTGCCACTGCACACCCAGCCTGTCCCAGAGAGAGGCCAACACAGTGCGTGTGCCCTTTCAGACCCCATTCGAGCCACGCAAGGGCCCATCAATATGCGGGGTCATGAAACACTTCTTTGACCTCCTTTCTACCCTTCAGAGTTCATCTTGGAGTTGTTTAAGAAAGGCAGACAGCTCCTCTGCAGTCAGACACTCTCCCTAACAGCTCACAGCGCTGTGGAAAGTTGAGCTACTCACCATCTCAAAGTCTGTGCCCACGAGGCTGCTGAGGTACTCCTTGTGACGGCCATAAAGCTGAGGAAACAAAGCAAACCAATCCTCAAAATGCAGCTCAACCTAGACCAGGGTTTAGATCTGAATGAGAGAAAATCAGAGCAGGGCAAGAACCCCAGATACTGACATTTTAAAGAGCTGTATAGTGGTTTATTGCAGGGCACAGGACTGTGCCACCAGCTGGGCATAAGAACTGCAATATCAATACTGATTGCTAAGACAAGAGGACTGCTGTCAAACCAAGGCTAGCCTGGGCTACATAGGGAGTTCCTGGCTAGTCTGAGCTAGATAGAGTGAGACAGCCTCAACACATATACCTGTTAAAAGATAACTGTACTGGCTGGTTTTGTGTGACAACTTGACACAAGCTAGAGTTATCACAGAGAAAGGAGTTTCAGTTGAGAAAATGCCTCCATGAGATCCAGCTGTAAGGCATTTTCTCAATTAGTGATCAAGGGGGGAGGGCCCCTTGTGAGTGGTACCATCTGTGGGCTGGTAGTCTTGGGTTCTATAAGAAAGTCAGCTGAGCAAGCCAGAAGAAGCAAGCCAGTAAGGAACATCCCTCCATGGCCTCTGCATTAGCTCCTGCTTCCTGACCTGCTTGAGTTCCAGTCCTGACTTCCTTTCGTGATGAACAGCAATTGGAAGTGTAAGCTGAATAAACCCTTTCCTCCCCAACTTGCTTCTTGGTCATGATGTTTGTGCAGGAATAGAAACCCTGACTAAGACAATAACTAAACTAAAGTGATACACAGAGGCTGTGAAGTTGGCCAGCCTGGGAACGAACCTGGCTTTCAAGTTAACAAGCTCAATCGCTTGGGTCCTTAACTTAGGGCCCAAGCCCTAAAGTGGTAATAATGTTCCCCTCACAGGGTTGTAAGAGCTAAGTGAAATGCTTGTGATATGGCTGGCACAGAACATAATCAACACTCAGCTGTCATGTCAGCACCTGTCATGTCAACAGCTGCCATGTCAACAGATGTCATGTCAGCAGCTGTCATGTCAGCTGTATTTTCTGGATGGCAGTGGGCTGCCCTCTCTCTCAGCAGCCACCCAGACATGGTTTCAGCTCCCGGCACAGGGGCTCCGTCCTCCAGGATCTGGAATAAATTGGTGCTTACGTCCTTGAACACACGCTGCTCCCGTGCTTCCTCCTCTGGCTGTGCGAGGGAGGACACGTTGTCAATCGTGTATTTCCAAGCAGAAGTATGTTCCTGCTTCTCTCCCTCAGTCTCAATTCTGTGAGATCAAAGCCACAAAAAGGATAGTTTCTCTGGTAAGAGGTGTGACCTTCCAGACCCAGCCCAGAAATCAGCTGTGCTGGTCACAGCTCACTTGAGGTACATGACGGAGAAGACTGTCACACGGATGATAAAGCAGAAAGGGCACCAGATGACACCCATGAGATCTGGACCCATTTCTACCCTAAGACATGGGGGACCCTACCACACTCAGTTCTCTCACCGGAGAAAGGGACAGATTGGGTGTGTTTGGTTGCTAACTCACAGAGCTGTCTTCTCAGACAAAAACGAACAAGGCTGGCCCCGGCCTGGCTGAGTCCACCTCCCCTGCCCTGACCAGTCCCCAGACTCTGCAATGCAAGAATCCTCCTCACTCAACGACACAGCTAATGTGATTCCTTTTGTTGCACATTTTCCTGCTGTTCCCTAAAGGCCTACGACCCGGAACCGAGTGTGACCCAGTGCCTGGGAATTAGACGTTTGGGACTGGATCAAGGACTTTCTGGAATCTTCTCAATTAGAGGTAAAAAGGGCAAGTGGAGAGGTCTCTGCCACACTTCCCCATTCCCACCTGTAGGGTCCTTTGATGCCAGTAAAGTCAGGCTTCACTGTGATCACTCCATTGCTGTCCACCTTCAGGATGCAGAGGACATGTTCATGTATCTTATAGCCAAGCCTAGGAAGCAGGACATCAACATCAAGGTTCGGGGTCACCAGGGAACGAGAGAGAGGTAGTCAGCCACTTCAGGGACAGGAGAGGGGATGCAGTGAGAACCTTCATGGTGATGATTTTCTTTTAAGCCAAAAAAAAAAAAAAAAAAAAAAGCAAAAAGGAGAAAGACACCCTCCATCCCATATGGCTGTAACAGGAAGATGATGGAGAGGGTAGGGGGAGCAGAGCCAGCAGGGCAGAGGCTCACTCACTTTCCATAGGGCCCCAGGTCTGCCATGATGTACATTGTCTGAAGAGGAGTGTTAATAGCATGGTTGATCTTGATGAAGTCTTCCGACGGTTCCCACGTGACGATCCGAGACTTGAGTTTGCTGCCCTCCCTGGGAGGGACCACAGGGAAGGGTCACTGTAAAAGATCATGAGGGACCCCCCCCCCCCAAGTGGATGGAAAGTGTTAGCAGGAATTCCATGAATGTCACGGGGAGGCCACAGAGGCTGGTTGTACTCACACCCCTCGCCTGTCCTGTCGCCTCCGCCTGACGTTTGCCATCCGCTCAACCAGAAACGATGGCACCTCGCTGGCTGAAGTGGTTATTTTCTGACAGTACTGAGGAAAGAGGACAGTGCTGTGGCTGCCATGTGGTCAGAGCCATGTGGGGAGAAACATCCGGAGGGAAACCTTCCTTCTGACCCCTCCTCCAGGGTGCAAACCCAACAGGTGGTACCTCACAGCTACCCGCGCTGGGGGAGGGGAGAGACGACACAGTCCAAGGAAGACTCCTACCATGTTTTGGGTTTCTAGAGACAAGTGGTTAACGCTAACAGTAATATCAGCCTGCCTTCTCTCAACACGTGTCAACAAAACGCTGGGTAAGTTTGCCTGGTAAATGTTGGTGCTAAGTAGGTGGTCAAAAATGCCAAATAGGACACCAGGTTTTTTGAGAAAGTTCTCACTTAGGTAAGCTAGCATTAACTATATTTTTATTTGCTCTTCCAAAACAGTCTAAAATTTATATGCTGCTGTCTCACACCCTCCTCAAGAAAGCAGTCTAATCTTTCAAAAGACACCCACCAGCACCTGCTCCCAGCAGAGCTCATAGATACAAAAATCAGAAAATACAGTTCTGCCTTCAAGGAATTTACAGTCTTCCTGAGAAGACATATAATAATGGAAAAGAATGAAAAACAAGCCCACGAGGGCACAGGGGCACAGACAAAGACACGGGCACCTCCACAGCCTAAGGACATTTCTCTTCTCACCTATAAACCCCTGACTTGACCGAATTCTAAATAGATTGTTCTAGACTCTGCCCATGTATGTAATCAATTCCTATGCTATCAGGTCCCACAGGCCCTCTGGCAGGAGGAAGAACATCAGCCACACCACCTGCATCTGCCCACTGCAGCCTGGCTGCCAGCAGCTCACAGAAGCTTCTAGAACCATCTGTCTGTCTCACTTTACTGGGTTTCCAACTTCCCACTAGAAAACCAGGGGATTCAAAGAAGAAAGCGATGGGGCCCCAGAAGGAACAATACCTCTTCCAAGTCGGTGTATCTATCTGAGTCTGTGTAAGTGAAGATTCGGCGGTTTTTCCTGCCTCCGGAATTCTCTAGCTTCAGGATCTCTTGGCGGTACTGATGATCCAATGGGCTCTGACACGCGGATTCGTTTTGGTACAGGTCGACTTCAAACTGAGGTCACCACAAAGAAACAGATCAGCTGGGACTACCTCAAACCTTGGATCCTGAAGCTATTGAACCAAATCACTTCTAGCACTAGCTGACACATATTCAAAACCAACGTTCACTTTGTTTAAATAATGAAGCACGGGGGAAATCCTCAGGTTAGAAGGATCCAAGCTGATGTTCTAATCCAACCCTGATGCTAGAGATGCTACAGAGCCCGGAAGTGGGGAGTACCCTACGCAGACGCTAAACTGATCGGTGGCAGCTGTTATATGACAATGACCACACGAACATAACAGGAGAAAGTATAAGCCACCACAACCTTTTCTAGAAATCAGTTTGACGGCATGAGTCGCCAGCCAGGTGGGAGTCAGGTAGGTGGAGGCCGAGGACAAGCAAAGCTGGCTCACCTGGCTAAAGAGCTTTTCCTGCCACCCAATTATAACCTCTTCCTCCTCTTCTTCATCAGGGCGGTGTCCACCTCCAAACACAACAGAATGAGTCAGACCAGCACCACTCCTTCCTCTGTGGATGGTTCCTATTCTTGTTTCATTTGGGTTTTTAAAACATTGTCATTGTTGTTTGAAAGTGTCTCATTCTGCAACCCAGCCTGACCTCAAATTTCAGATCCTCTTGCCTCAGCCAGAAAAACGCTGACATTACATGTGACTACCACCAGGTCTGGCTTCAAAGTCCCCATTCACATTGACCACAAACCCCACTGGAATTCAGTGACTCACTAAGGGCTCACTCTAGACAAAGAATGCAGGTGCTGGACCTACTTTGGTTAATACTAGAAGCAAGATTAGGGCCTGAGGTGTCCTAATCATTACTGTAATTTGGATAAAAGGCACCTCTGCCTTCCAGGAAATATTACCTAGTCCAGTATAAGGAACTGAAATGTAGAGGCCAAAGGGTCAGCCCTTCCTCAATCCTGCCTGCATTTGTTGACTTTGCTAGATAAGGCCCTGATGTTTTTCTGAAGCCACCGACAGAATCATCCATAAACACAAGACGCATACTTAGTGATCCAGAAGGCCACCCTTTTTGCCTAAGAATATTTCTGAGTAGAAACAGAAATAACAAAAGCATAAAAAAATTAAATTCCAGGACAGCCAGGGCTGCACAGAGAAACCCTGTCTCTAAAAACAAAAACAAAAACAAAAACAAAAACAAAAAATTATTGGCCCAATATGAGGACCCTGTCCTTTCTTTTGACTTTCAAGGCAAGGAAAAAAAAAATCACATTTTCATAAAACTGTTGTTTAAAAAATGTTTTTAAGTGTATTTATACATACATTTGGAGTTCGAAACATATTTCTCTTAAAAGCCCTCTCTCAACCCCCCCCCCCCCCCGCACAGTCACAACTGGGGTGAGTGAGATGGCTCAAGCCTCAGAACTCATTAGTCGAAAAGAGATAACTGAACTGGTTCACAAAGGTTATCCCCTGAACTTCACTCTTGCACTGTGGCATGGGCGTGCACACACACAAAAGTAAATTACGTAAAACAAAACAAAACAAAAACCGCAGGGTTTAAATGATTCCATATTCCCCAGCTATGTGACACTGGGCAACAAACAACCTCTCTGAGACTTCCGTTCCTCCTATGTACTTCTACTGCCCGGCACCCTTGCCTCAGTTCTCAAGTGGATGTATCATCACCCAAAACACCCACTAGCAGCTTGAGGAGGCCTAAAAGTGGCCAAGTCTATGAGGTCCTTCCCCATCTGGGCAGCAGGCTGGTAATGAAGGAAGTTGCTTGATGTGATTCTTTGCAGATGAACTCTGTCAAGAGAAGAAAAGCCCCAAGTATGCCTGTCAAGGAGATAAACACAGCAAGGACTGGGGAAGGAAATCACAGAGGCGGAGATGCCAACGCGGCTGCAAGGAAGAGATGGGTAGGGATGTCTGCTGGAGACGTCAGTGAGGCGGGACACAAGGGTCCGAGGGGTTTGAAAGTGGCGAGAACTTGGGCAGGGGTGAGTCTGGAAGGTGTGCTTGGACGCTTTCAGTGGGAAAAGATCCTGTTAACGAGCCGCGAGCAGAGAAGGCAGAGAAAGTAGTTGGGATTGTAAGCGGAAGTAGGGGCCTCTGAGCATCTAAAAGCTTAGGGTGGAAGAAAGTTAGGGAGCCCGGAGCATAAAGGTAGGGGGCCCTGGAGCTGGGGTGGAGTGACTACCGGAGGCGCAGGTTGCGCACGGGGTCCCGAGAACGATATACGGCCTCGCCGGTGTCGGTGCTCCAGACCGCTTCCGCCATGACAGCTGCTTCGCGCTGCGACCGCGCCGGAAAGCGCGGTGCTCCGTTCCCCTGGCAACAGAGACGCTGGCTTCTTAGACACCAGAGGTGCTGCGCACGCAGCTCTCCACGCCTGCGGGAGCCAGTCCCTAGCCTAGCAGCGGGCCCCTCAGCACTATAGGGTGCTTGCTGTGCGTGAGGTCAGCAGCCTGGCTTGTCCTGTGTGAATAAAGCTCACCTACACCCAAGGTGAGAGTTGATGCACTGCACAAATGAGGAAACCACCATCAGCTACTTTATTTATGTGCAAAAATGGTGATGTCGGCCAGAACCAGGTGACCTGAGTCCTTGCTTTCTGACCAGACACTGCCTTCCACTGAACATTTGAAAACTTCGTTCTAGGGGATGTGGAGAAATGGCTTAGTGGCTAAGAGGTTAGTGACTGGACTTCCAGAGGAACTAGTGTCCCCAGATGGCCACTCACACCTGTCTATAACTCCAGTTCCAGAGGGTCAGACACCTTGCCTTCTTACAGTACACATGTGGTGCACAGACATATGTTCAGCCAAAACACCATTACGCATAAAATAAATAAAATATTTTTTTTTAAAGAAAGAAAACTAAGGTCTAAAAAGTTGGTGGACATGATTGAAAGGACATGCTAACAAAAATAAGAAAACGTTCTTGGAAGAAAAAAAACAGCAACAAAAAAACTGTGGGGTAGGTATATTAGTAGTTTTGTTGGTATGCACTGAGCCAGAGAAAGAAAAAACAAGGAAGCCAGCAGTAAAAACAAGGAAGCCAGCAGAAAAAAGGAAGAAAAGGGTGTTTTCCCGGGGGCATGTTGGTTCTGGATTATTAGCCAGTTCATATTCTAAGCCAGCTCCTGAAAAACCACCAAAACGACATTCAGAAGTCATGGTTCGCTGGCGCATCAAAGGGAAGATGGTATAAGTTTAATTCTGGCAGTTTGGCAATATCAGTATTGGCAATTAGTATTTGACAGTTGCTACTCATTCAGTTGAAGAAGCAATTGTTGTCTGGACTGAGAAGTTTCATGGCTATTTGATCTTAGGTCAGAGAAGTCCTGGGCACCTTAGCGTTGTGTACACTAAGAACCCACCACAAATAGCACCTACTCATTTAGAATCTCATACAGTTTGTTTGTATTGACTGTAACCCTCCCCAAAACCTCTCCTATTTAAAGGATGAACTTACCGAGAGCCAGGAGTTAAGTCAGGGGCTTACTGATGAGTACCGAGAGACTCCAACCCAGTCTGGCTTTTGTGGTCTAAAACCTTCCACCGACTTACTGCCTCCTACCCACATCCTTAAGAACATACAATTTCCAACTAAGTGATGATTTCGATAGACTGAAACCATGGCAAGTGAAAGGAAAGTCATTTGTTTTTATTTTTTTTAAGATGACAAAAGCCAGGGGAGGAGGCTTACGTTTGGATTGCCAGCACTGGAGGCATGAGTGGAAGGATGTCAAGCTTAAGACCTCAGTTTAAACAAAACAAAAGAAACAATAAAAAAAATTAACCAAGAGCTGTAGAAATAGCTCAGTGGGTGAAGGCCTTTGTTATTAAATGTGATGACCTGAGTTTGATCCTTGGAACAAGAAAACTTACTTCACAGAGTTGTTCTCTGACCTCCACACTTTATGGCACATGTGCCCACCCACACCATCACCATCACTAATAATAATAGTAAAATTAAGCTTTTTTTTTTTCCCTGGAACCTCCCATGCCATCGACTATGTCAAGGTGAGGCTGAATATCTCCTTCCCAGCCACTGGCTATGAGAAACTCATCGGAATGGACAATGAAGGTGAGCTTCGTGTGTTCTGTGACAAGTCATGGTCATGGAAGTACCTGTTGATGCTCTGGGTGAAGGATTGTGGGTCCAAAACAGTAACACAATTGATAAACAAGGTTTTCCCATGAGTCGAGGTGGCTTGACCCATGGCCGAGTGCACCTGCTGTTGAGTACCGGCATTCTTGTTATAGACCGAGGAGAAC
This sequence comes from Rhynchomys soricoides, assembly GCA_019843965.1. Classification (NCBI taxonomy): domain Eukaryota; kingdom Metazoa; phylum Chordata; class Mammalia; order Rodentia; family Muridae; genus Rhynchomys; species Rhynchomys soricoides. Next base: position 4,009,303 of record JADRCH010000054.1, on the reverse strand, counting down.
TGGAGAGAGGAAGCACAAGTCTGTTTGTAGACGCATGGTAGATGTCAATCTGAGTTATTGGTTATTGGGGGTGGGGGGAGAGAAGAATATTCCTGGACTGACAGATACTATTGTGAATTGGTGGTTAGGGCTCCAAAGAGCTTGCAGAATCTGAAAGCTTTTCAGTCTCTCTAAAGAAGATGGTATCCATCAGTTGTCCAAAAGCTCTTAAATAAGGAAGGTATGAAGCCCAGGACCGAAACACCCACTACTCAGCATCTTGTCACTCCACGTGTCCAGTAACACAAATGTCGGTAACATGCTGCTCTGAACAAGCAACACACTAAGTAAAGCAAGGAGGAGGCTGTAGAATATGCTAAACCTTCCACCAAGAGAATAAAGTCAAAGAAAAGAAAAACACCAGGAGCCTCCTAGCTGACAGCTTCTACTTTTTGTTGTTGTTCTCTTTCTTTCTCTCTTTCTTCTCAACTTTCTATTGATTCTTTGTGAGTTTCAGATCATACAATGCCCCAATAAACAAATAAACACACACACACAAACAAACAAACAAAGCAAAGCATAGAAAACATCTCTTTGTGGAAGCTGTAGTGTGCCACAGTGTACCCTTGAGTGTACCGTGGTGAGTCATTGATCTGGTTCAAGACCTCTGGTGTCTGTTACATCATCAACACTGGATCCTCACTGGGATTCCTCACGGTTATCCTGTGTGTCATGGAGATCTTGCACCTTTGGATCACAGGACTGGCCCTTTCATGCATTCCAGCAGCTCACAGAGGATGTAGATTTTGAGGTGGGTCAACTCAAAACTCTGGATCTGGACCTGGATGGTAGCTGAGCTGGTCAGCCTGCTGGCTCTCCCTTATCTGCACTACAAGGGCAAGCTCTTCAGCACTGCTCTGGCTAGGCCACTGAATACCGCCACTAGGAGGAGTCAGGGTCAGCTCTCCCTCTCTCTTGCCCTCAGGGCCAGCTTACCTCCCCACCATGCTTCTAGAGTTAGCTCCACTAATTCTGCCCAGTCAGACACACTGGCTATGGCCTGGGCCAGCTCTCCTGCGCTCACACCCATGGGGCTAAATCATTTGTGCCCCCCAACCAGGGCCAGCTCTGTTGTGCAGTCCAGGTGAGGTGCAGGGCCCTCTCCCCTGAGGGCTGCTACTGGCAAGGAACAGGGCCAGAGAGCGTCTACTTCTGAGTCCAGTCAAAAATACAAGCCTTTGAGACCTTAAAAAATAGTATTTAAGAACTTTCTTTTAATAGAACTACAGTGTTACATGAGCAATACATAATAAGGATGGAGTGTACGTCCACAGTTTAGTTTTATAATCAAATCAGACTTTCACCAAAATAAATCTGATGTAATTGTATGCAAAATGTTTATTATACACATTGTGTGGAGGTATAAGATGTTTGTATAAGTAAACATGATATTTTTATACAAATAATCTGTTTTTAAATTTTCTCCTTGTCTACTGATTCATTTGTTTGTCTTTTGAGACAGGGTTTCTCTGAATAGCCCTGGCTGTCCTGGAACTCACTCTGTACACCAGGCTGGCCTCAAACTCAGAGATCGGCCTACTTCTGCCTCCCCTGGGAGTAAAGACATGCATCACCAATGCCTGGACACATTTGTCTTTTAAATCTGAGGTCCCAGAGTAGGAGTCAAAGGTTCACCCCTGGAATTTTCGTAGGGATGCTTTCTGAAAAGAGCTCATAGTTTTTAGCAGAGTCTGGAAAGAACTTATACCTTGATTTCAAGAATGGCCTGAATTTTATCTATTCTTGTCATTAGCTTTTTATGTGTTAATTATATGTTGGGAAAACACTGCAAACAGTCTATTCAATTAGCCTTTTGTATCTGTGGGTTTTCCATCCATAGATCTAATCAATTACTATCAAAGACTAGCTTCGACTTCCAGGGTAAACTGACGCAGGGCCTAGAATCAGTGACTGGCCACTCAGCAGACGTTTCTCTGAGGGAATAAGGCTCGATTCACTGGAGCCAGCACTTCCTGTGACAAGCTAGAGACACTTTGAACTTTTGGGGGGGCAGGCGAGAAGAAATAAAGAAAAAAGGGGAAAAAGAATTACACACACACACACACATGCACACACACTCACACACATATGCACACTCACACACACTACACACATATGCACACTCATACACACATGCACACTCACACATATACACA
>JADRCH010000054.1:3979969-4006092 GCA_019843965.1 Rhynchomys soricoides | reverse complement strand
TCTGTAGACCAGGCTGGCCTCAAACTCAGAAATCCGCCTGCCTCTGCTTCCTGAGTGCTGGGATTAAAGGCGTGCGCCACCACTGCCTGGGCTATTTCTATCTTAAATTCTTCGGGTGCACATCAATCTATTCATTAACATTTTTTTTTTAATTATTAAATTGTATTAGGAAGCTCAGGGAAAAGATGGATACAAGAAATAAATCATCACCTTGATCACATCGCCCAGCTTCAGCAAGAGTCAGTCAGTGCTACTCGGGGCTGCCATTGTTCTTGTCCCCTGACCTAGCGCAACTACTAAGTGTGTAATTTGTTTTCTAAGATTTTCTACATCAGATCCATTGACAAAACATCTTAACCTAACATTATTAACAGTCTCCATCTCCAAATGCTTTCTTTTTCTTTTCTTCTTCTTTTTAATTTATTTTTAAAATTTTTGATACTTTATTTACATTTCAAATGTTGTCCCCTTTCCAGGTCTCCCCTTTGAAACCCCCTATTCCATCCGCCTCCCCCTGCCTCTGTGACGGTGCCCCCCCCCCCACTCTTGTCTTCCCTCCCTAGCATTCCTCTACACTGGGGCATCTAACACCCTCAGGCCCAAAGGCCTCTCCTCTCCCTGATGGCTAACAAGGCCCTCCTCTGCCACATATATGGCCAGCACCATGGGTCCCTCCATGTGTATTCTTTGGTTGATGGTCCAGTCTCTGGGAGCTCTGGGGGGTCAGGCCAGTGGACACTGTTGCTCCCTCTATTGGGCTGCAAACTCCCTCAGCTCCTTCAGTCCCTTCTCCTACTCCTCCACCGGGGACCCCACGCTCAGTCCAACAGTTGCTGTGAAATGAATCTTGGATATTCCGAACTTTTGGGCTAATATCCACTTATCAGTGAGTACATACCATGTATGTTCTTTTGTGACTGAATTACCTCACTCAGGATGATAGTTTCAAGATCCATCCATTTGCCTGTGAATTTAATGAAGTCATTGTTTTTAATAGCTGAGTAGTACTCCATTGTGTAAATGTAGCACATTTTCTGTATCCATTCCTCTGTTGAGGGACATCTGGGTTGTTTCCAGCTTCTGGCTATTATAAATAAGGCTGCTATAAGCATCATGGAGCATGTGTCCTTGTTATATGTTGGAGAATCTTTTAGGTATATGCCCAGCAGTGGTATAGCTGGGTCCTCAGGTAGTACTATGTCCAATTTTCTGAGGAACCACCAGACTGATTTCCAGAGAGGCTGTACCAACTTGCAATCCCACCAGCAATGGAGGAGTGTTCCTCTTTCTCCGCATCCTCACCAGCATCTGCTGTCAGCTGAGTTTTTGATCTTAGTCATTCTGACTGGTGTGAGGTAGAATCTCAGGATTGTTTTGATTTGCATTTCCCTGATGACTAAGGATGTTGAACATTTCTTTAGGTGCTTCTCAGCCCTTCAAGTTTCCTCAGTTGAAAATTCTCTGTTTAGCTCTGTTCCCCATTTTTAAATAGGGTTATTTGGTTCTCTGGAGTCTAACTTCTCGAGTTCTTTGTATGTACTGATATTAGCCCTCTATCGGATGTAAAATTGGTAAAAATCTTTTCCCAATCTGTTGGTTGCCAATTTGTCTTATTGACAGTGTCCTTTGCCTTACAGAAGCTTTGCAATTTTATGAGGTCCCATTTGTAGATTCTTGATCTTAGAGCATAAGCCATTGGTGTTCTGTTCAGGAACTTTTCCCCTGTGTCCATGTGTTAGAGACTTTCCCCCACTTTCTCTTCTATTAGATTCAGTGTATCTGGTTTTATGTAGAGGTCCTTGATCCACTTGGACTTAAGCTTTGTACAGGGAGATAAGAATGGATCAATTTGCATTCTTCTACATGTAGACCGCCAGTTGAACCAGCACCATTTGTTGATCCAAATGCTTTCTAAGGGTGGTAGTCATTGCTACCAGTCTACATTTCTAAGTTCTTTCTGAGGGTGGTGATTGAATCATTAATCTGCTCCAGCAGCAATGCTTGAAAAAGATGAATCACTATTCTTGTAAGTGGAAATGATGATGCCCAGTGAGAGGCTGGAAGCCTCTTTAGAGTTTTCACACAACATATAGATTAGGAAGGACATGAAGACCACAGGAACAATAAGCAGTTTGAGGCTCCACAACTGCATGAAGTCCTCAGGACACAGTAGTCCTCCGGACTCTGCCTCTCGGAGGCACACCCATTGTAAAGGTCCACATTCGAGAAGAATGATAACCGCGGCTCAAATAGTATGCAACAGCAAAGACCGTTTATTCTGCAGAGAAGCTGCATGTAGGAGTCCACCATACACTGGGATGGAAGACAGACGTCTGGATTTTGCAGGGTCAATTTAAAGCCTTTTAGGGTAGGAGTGGGTGACTTTTACTTTTCCCTTGATTGGTTGGCTCTATCTCTAGGGGTATAGGTGCCTTTGTGATTGGTTATGGCTGGGGGTGGGGGGGTTGGGGACTTTTACTGATTAACTATATTTGGCTCTAACTAGGTGGTGGGGCAGCTTCCTGATTGGCTGCCTGTGTGGAGTGGTTTTCCTTGGAATTGACTTGGTTTGGACTTTTCCAGTTCTGGGAAACAGAAACTTAGGCATAGTTTCCCAAACTGCCAGTTTGCAGCCTGTCATGGAGTCAGTCTGGCTCTAGCTAACTCTCTCCTCTCACCATCATGGTTGTGCTAATTGGTGGGCCACATTCCACGAGTTCTAAAGCTGATTTTGCTGTTCCTCTTGTATGGACCTCAACAAATTACAGAATGAAGAGGTTCAGGAAAGAAAAGTTATTGCCTGTACTGAAAATGGTTACTTTTTTTCCTGTCATAATTTCATACACAATAGAGCAAAACAATTATTCCCATAGCATTTCCATTGCATTGGGTATCATCAGTGATCTAGAGATGATTTAAGGTGTCTAGGTTGTAGGGATGTAGCTCAGTATGCAGAGTGCTTGCCTAGCTTGCATGAAACCATGGGTTTGAGCTCCAGCACCACATAACCAGGTGTGGTAGCATAAATCTATAACCCCAGGACTTGGAAAAGTGAAAGCCAAAGGATCAGGAGTTCAAGGTCATCTTGGCTGTACAGCTATTTCACAGCCAACTGAGCTGAGACCCTGTCTCAAACAACAAACAAAACCCCAAACAACAACAATTAAAAAAAAAAAGTTCTAGTCTTGGCTTCCAAGATCACAAAAGCAAAACAACAACAAAACCAGAAGATACAAGGTAAATGGCCAAAGAGCCATGAACAGCCTGTGCACCGCACAAACCATACCTTGTGTGCCCAAGGAAAAGGCCACTAAGATGGTCGCCATTTAGACCCAGAAGAGACCGCTGCCATCATCTCCAAGGCAAGTATCTTTGATGCTTCTGTGCTTCACAAGCTCTCTATGACACACCACCATTGAATTGTGCAATTCAGTGCAAAGTGGTCAGGAGTCGACCTCATGAAGTTCAGAAAGTCCGTACAACCTGATGCTTTTTTAGGCCTGCCGGTGATGCCTTATGACCTCCATTTAAAAAAGAAAGAAAAAAGGAGAGAGAGAGAGAGAGAGAGAGAGAGAGAGAGAGAGAATACAAGACTATTTTGTGTGTTTCTTAAACTAAAAAGTTTCTCCAAACAATATGTCATTTTACAATAAACACAGTAAATGTCAACTCTGTGCCATGATGTTAGACAGAAGTTTGGCATTGCTGTGTAATCTTAAAAAACAAAAGATGAATAACTTTGGAAGAGAAGAAAAAAAAAAGCAAACAGATTAGTGTGTCTCCCTGGGGTCAGCTGGGAGTACGGGAGACACGAGGAAGAGATTTTAAAGGAGCTTCAGGCATTTTGAGTGACAATGTACTTGTACTTGTTTATCTTGACTGTGGCACTGGGTTCACTAATGTGCACACATGCCGAAACACATAAACATATTATTAGTATTACCAGGGCACATTTTAAACACTGCAGTTTAATGTACATCAATTGTTCCTCAAACTGTTTTTTTGTTTTGTTTTATTGTTTTTTTGAGACACGGTTTCTCTGTATAGCCTTAGCTGTCCTAGAACTTGCTATGTAGACCAGGCTGGCCTTGAACTTAGAACTCAGAAGATCTGCCTCCCAAGTGCTGGGATTGTAAACTGGTTTTTAAAAAAGGTTAAAAAGTATGTTATAAGTCAAATCTATAAGTCCATTCCCCTTAACTGCTGCCTCCCTTAATCTCTGCCCACTTAGATTAGGCATAGATTAGATCTAGCCACTTAGCATAAACTAATCTATCCCTAACTAGGCCCAGGTGAGCCCTATTGAGAGCAGAGTCGGGGCACCTTCCTTCTCAATGTTAGTGTTACTTTATAGCTTACCTGACTCCAAAGGACCTAAATCAGAGGAGCAGAGAGAGTCACTGACCCGCAGAAGGCCTGTGCATTGGGCACTAATACAGGTCCCTCTACTCACTTCAGTTTCCCCAGAAGGCAACATTTGGATACAATGATCTTATGAGGGAGGCACCGTTGAAGTACATTCATTGTCTGCCCCGTCAAAGAAATGTATGTGTCTGGACGCATCATAAAAAGTCAAAGACAGGCTGGAGAGATGGCTCATGGGTGAAGAGCACCAGCTGCTCTTCCAGAGACCCTCAGTTCAATTCCTAGCAACCACATGGTGAGTTGCAACCATCTATAACGGGATCTGCTGCCGTCTTCTGGCACGCAGGTGTACATACAGATAGAGTACTCATATACATAAAATTTTAAAATGAATTAAAAAAACAAAAAACCAAAGACAAAGAGAGAATCCTAAAGCAGCAAGAGAGGAGTGAACACTTGTGAGATTCGAACTATGTTCTCTTTAGAAACAACGGACCAGCAAGTCGCACAGTGACATGCTCAACAAAACCATGGGAACAGCAACAAGCTCACAAAAGACACTGAACATCACTAGTCATCAGGAAGGTATTAACATTAAATTAATTAAGTTTAATTAATTTATCAATATTAAAAAGACAGTGAGAACAGACTTGGCCACGGTGGAAAAGGAGGTGGAGGGCGCTGGGGCTGAGGATGGCTTCGCTGGATTGAGCAGGTATCCACAAGAGGGAAGGGCATACACAGGGGTCACACGGACTCAGGGAGGCCTGGCCAGCAAAGAGGCCTGTTCTTCCCCAGACTCCTGGGTGGGAAAGAAGAAACAGGGAAAATTCCAGTCCCAGCTAACAAGAAACACACCACTGAAAGAAAACTGAGAGGAGATACGTGTCCTGTTGTAGAACGCGGGGCTTCAGTCGCTTTAACTTGAGGTTGAGGAGCATGGAAAGTGGAGCACCAAGGAAGCGGTGCGCTAAGGGAAGCCGTGGACTCTGTGGAGCATTTTGTTCTTGGGTTTCGGGTAGAGGATGCACTTCCTTTAGGGAGGACCTCTGTCTGTGTCTTTTAAAATTACACATTCTCACCTGTCATTGGCCATAGGAAGAATTGCTGGCAACTGAGAGAAAATCGGATTCACTATGGTGAATGTGACAGGGTCGTGGATTATTTGGGCTGATGTGAACGTTTCTGTCAGCCTTCCATCCGCCCCTTCCCATACATACAAGGACCACCATTTGTGATGCCATCCTAGGAAACCTTCCAGCAGAGGTTTGATGGCAGGCTTTGAGTTGTGGCTAGTAGATCAGCAGGTCAGCCCTGGTGCTTTCTTTGGACTCTGAAGACTTTCCACTTTGCAGATATTCACATAAATCCCTGAGAAGAATTTCTCAGCTACTTTAAACTCAGGCCCCGTCTCAGTCATAAGTGGAAAGTTTTAAGTGTTCACACTCAATAACATGTAGGATTATTTAAATATAAAAAAATTATACCTTTGCTGCTTACACAGGAATATAAGCTGGTCTTTTACTATTCTTTTCTTTGTCTTTTTCCCTTCGTCTTTCTTTTTTGAGCATTTCACTTTTTAGCACTGGCTGGCCTGGAACTCATCCTGTAGACCAGGCTGACCTCAAAGTTGGCCGAGATGTGCCCGGCTCAGCCTCCCAGGTGTTGGGATTACAGTTTACACTACTGCACCCAGGAGTGCTCAGTTTCCTCTTTAAATCACGTGTAGCAGATTTGCAGTTTAAGTTAAACATAAGTTTCTCAGGTTACAGATTTATGCCTAAATGTATAAGAAATTATTCTGTAATTTCTGATTCATATCTCAGAAAACCTAGGAATCATGACAGGGAGCACTGTGTGAATATCTCAGAATTAGGTCATAAGCAGCAGTTCAGACTATGTTGAGATTTGTGTCCATTTTGTAGTTTGTGTCTACCTGTATACATCTGTTTCTTTTCTTTTCTGCATTGTTTAAAATGAATTTATTTCATTAAACAAGTTATTTAGGTTCTTTAGAAAGTAAAATACCACTGTATACCTATTAAAATGGCTAAAATTTGGAAGGTAGCCAAGAGTAAATGCTGTTAAGGATGGACTTCTCCAACTGCTGGCCTCTTTGGAAAAGTGGACATTTGTGTTTTTTTCATAATTTGTTATTGATTCATGATGAGTTTCACCCCACGCACCCAATTTCCCAGTCCTTCCATATCCACCCTCCACCCTTGTAACCTCCCCACAAAATAAAATAAAAATAAAAATAACAAAACAAACAAAACCAAAACAACAAAAGAAGCCATCTTGCATGGGAGCTGCGGGGAGTCACACAGTATACCCTTTTGTCCTGATAGCTTTACATACAAATGTTCTTCGCAATGAATAACAGTGGTCTGGCTCAAGGCCTCTGGCTTCTGCTACACCATCAATATTGGACCTTCACAGAGCTGCCTGCTGTTTCACTGAGTCATGGAGATCCTGCAGCTTTGGTTCTGTAGGACCTGTCCCTTCATGCACTCTAGATATGATGGGGTAGATGTTGGGGTGGTCCAGCTCAAAGCCCTTGATCTAGGCCTGGGTGTTAGCTGAGTTAGACAGCCTACTCACTCTCCTACACCCTTGCCACCAGGGCCAGTTCTCCCATGATGCCCAGGTGAGGGTTTGGGTTTGATTCTCCAGAGTGCCACATCCAGGGAGGAGTGGGGCCAGCTCTCCCAAGCCCATGTTGCCACTGGCACCACTGTGTGGTAGCCATCAAGGGACAAGGGCAGCTCAGTGTGGCCCTCAGATATCAACATGGCCTCAGACAGCAGCCCAGACCACAGACGTCCATACGGCCTTTGGTGGTAACACAGGCCAAGGACATTGACACAGACCCCTGCTGAGGTAGACATGGCCCTTAGCTGCAGCGTGGGCCCAGACATTACGGCAGCCTCAGGTGGCAGCACAGGCCTCTCACATCAAGCTGCTCCTCACAGGTTTGCTTCTCTTCAGCACACAGACCACTCTGCTTCTTCTCTCCCAGCTCGCCATCACATGCTTGCTCACTGTAGTGGAAGGCGCTGCAGCCTGAGCCAGGCCTGAGGCCTCTGGCTGTCTTCTGCCCCAGCCCAAGCTGTGAGTCCTTGGATCTGATCCTCAGTCCTTTAGAAGAAGTTCCCATCCTTACCCACTGAGCCACCTCACCAGCCCCTGGAGATTTTATATAAAGTAAAAGATTTACCTACCATATGAACTATAAGACCCCACTCATACTTACCCAAGGGCAGTGACAGTGTCTGTGGAGGTTCGTAGAACCTTTATTCATAAAGATACAATGGAGAGCCATCTCTGGTGTTTATCAGTGTGTAAGCACTTAAAGAAATTGTCTTTCGTCTATGGAAGGAATACTAATCCATGAGGCACCAAAGACTAGGTACTGCACAAAATCTTTCATGTGACATTCTTGCAAAAAGAATATAGAGATGCATAGTGAGTCAGTGGCTCCTGGGGTTGAATTTGGTCACAGGGACATAAAAGGACAGTGTGAGGAGACTGGGGAAGGAATAGGGCTGTTTAATATGGATCTGTGGCAATGGGACATACACCGTTGCATCTGTTACAACCTAAAGCAATACGGATCGCAATTGAAGTTTTAGACCCCAGTCACCTCCCCAGGGTCCCACCACAGTGAGTGGATTCTACTGCATGTAAAATTTTGTCTACTAGCAGGTGTTGAGAGGATCTTACAACAGGGTGCAAACTATGACAGACAGTTGAGTGTACGAATGAGTCACAGCCCGCTGAGAGGGCAAGGAAAACAGGAGCCAAGGGAGTGAGTTTGGGAACCGTATTTTGACAGAAAGCCGCAGCCTAAACACAAAACAAATCGCCTGCCAACACTGAACTCTAGTTAACACATTTTTCTCAGTGAATTAGGTGAGCCATTTTGAGATTAATTGTAGTAGCTAATGAGACTCATTTCTCTGTCTAAAAAAAAAAAAGTTACAAGCAAAGTAAGGAGGGAAGGCAAAAATGGAGCCAGGGATGCTAGATTAAAGCTGGAGTTAGGAATAAAAACTCAAGGCATTTTCTAAAGTATGTCCAAAGACAGGTCCCGAGCACAGTGTACTTACAGCTGCGTGTATATGAATGCATAATTTGGCACACATATGTGAACTCACATCTCTGTCCACTGAGAAAACCCAGAAGCAGTCATTTGCCAGTAGACATGAGTCCATTTTAGTGCCCAGACCTTGAGTTCTAGATCCATTCTCCATTATTTAGGAATCAGGACTCTTCGGAGAATTGATTGAGTTCACAGAAGGAACGGAATGGAGCCTCTTGGACACCTTGGCCAGATAGCTGCCACCGTGGTTAGCAGCCAACCAGCTCGGGATTGGAAAAGTAGATCTGCAGATACCGTGACAGTCCTGCGACAAGTACATTTTGGAGAAAATTACTCCAGGAAACAATAGACGGGAAGGGGTTAAACTCATGTCTAAAGATTAATCTTGATTTGATTTTCGACTCGATTGGGTTGGGCAATGTCCAGATTAGTAAAGCCCACCTTTATCCGTCTGTCAGCACGTTTCCAAAACCAACTAGATCATAACCATGATGAATGGTTTAATCCACCAATGGATTACATTTTGAACAGGACATTGGGAGGTAGGGCCTGGTTGGAGGAAGTAGGTCCCTGGGGATGTGTCTTTGGGATCCATAGCATACCCTGGTTCCCCCCGTTACTGCTCTAGTCTACTTATTTGACATTATTATGTGAGGTGCTCTGCTATACCCACCCATGACCACAAATGGTGGAAAAACCCTGAAACCATGAGGACAAAATTTCTCATAGGTATTTTGGTCACAGCTACCCAGGCGTAATTAATGAATCAGGTCAACTTACTCAGGATCCAAGAGAGTAAGCACCTCATCTTTTCCAGTGTGGCAAGAGTACACGTGAGATTACGTGACTATCACCGTCAGATGTGACTATTTCTAGTCACGTGGGCAGTTCCATAGGGATGGGTGAAGGGGCTCTAGCCAGCTCCACCATGGCAAATGTGGCTCTGGCAGGCCTTGCCCTTCTCTCCCTTTTCCTCTGCCTTCCTAAAAAAACATTAGATTACATCCTAAAGCCAGCCACCAAAGTCTATTCCCTTATTTGGCCACTTCCTCCTCCAAGGCTACTAAGGTCCGCTATCAAAGTATTGAAGTTCTTATGTTCTGGACAGGGGACCTCTCTATGGTTATCAGTACTAAGATGGTCATGACCAATGCTTAAGACTGAGTGGCCACTCTCGGCTCTCTCTGCCCTTCTCCTGGAGAACAAAGCTCTTAGACCCCAGTCCAGGAAACCATATGCCACCCTGACAGAGGTAACACTCCATTCAGGAATGCTGCACGGGAGCTGAAATACCCTGCCTTGGAGATGTCCGGCATCTCCAAGCCCTTCTCCTATCCCCTATTCTTCAGCCCTTCAGTAGATCCCTAGTGTTTGCAGTTTTGGTTGATTGATTTTATTTGCTTCTTTAAACAATAACCACAGCATAATACCTAGTGCATGACTCTCCCAGGAGGCAGAGTAAATCCAATTGTTTAGGATACAAAGCTTTAATCATTCTCTTGAGGAAGAGTAGAGGAGAAAGTGCTTCTATTTTTTTTTAACAGAAAAACATATGGAATTATTATTTCCATCGTTGAAAGGTCTCTGGAACCTCCCACAGCTCTTCCTCTCTAGAACTGTTTTCTCCAGATTGTCATTAGTTCTTGCCTAGATGACAAGAAGCTACCTGACTATCTGGCACCAGTATTGTCCCCCTCTTTCCCTTACTTATTGAAGTCTAAAGTCATGATATGAAGACCCTTAAGATCTCTTTGTCAATTAAAGAACAGGTACATAACCGTTCCAGCCGGTAATGTGTAAGCAAAGGCTTGCCAGAATTTTAGAGACAGCGATTCTCTCCTTTGAGAGATTCTTTGCTTTCTCCCCAGATGCCATAGTCTGGCTTCTTGCTTCGAAAGGAAGTGTGGGGTTGAAACTTCAGGCTCGGAGAGGGCAAGGCCAGAAAAACTTCAGGGTACAGGAACCCAGAACTGAGGAATGAAACCAACTCTCAACTCTGATCTGTCTATGAACCTCTAAGTTTTGTCATTTTAAAATTTCAGATGTTCAAAACCATGGAACAAATATGGACATCTGAACACACTGTGAAATATTGAGCTATGTGCTTCAAACAATTATGATGATATAGTTTATATTGTGTGTATTTTTTTTAATAACGTAGCAACAAAATCCTGGAACAAACAGCATAATCATTACCATGTGTCTAGCATCAAACTTGAAAATCTTCTCTATTAAGCTAATTTAAGAAGGGCTGTTTTAGTTGTGTGTAGTGGCATACACATTTAATCCCAGCACTCAGAAGGCAGAGGCAGGCAGATCTGTGTGAGTTCCATTCTAGCCTGGTTTACATAGTGAGTTCCAGGCCAGCCAAGGTTACATAGTAAGACTGTCTTCGATGGAAGAAATGGGGATTGGTTTGGTGACTTGGACCCAGGAAATTCACGCTAAGAAGTGCAGAGTGTGGGGTCGGGGCTAGGGATGCTACGACTAAAGTCTTAATATTTGGAGGTCAGGGTTAAGAGTGTCCACACAGTGGCTCACAACCACTGTAGCTGCAGTTCCAGAGAACCAGATGCCGTCTTCTGGACTCCAAGGCCAACAGGCATATGCATGATGCACATACATACATACATACACACATATGTGCAGGCAAACACTCATGTGCATAAAACAATAGAATAATGAATTTTTATTTTATGGATTTGTCTGAAGTGAAGTAATAAAGGCTTACTCTTAGACTAAAAGGCTACAATCCTATTTAAGAGATTGTGAATTAGGCAGTTTGTCAGCCTCTTAAAGTTAATGTCCAAAAATAACCTGGACACCTTGTTCAAATGTGGACTCTAATTCGGTATCTCTAAGATGAAGACTGATTTTTTTCTGAGATAAAGTCTCCATTGGTTGCCGAGGCTCGTCTTGAACTCTTGGGCTTAAAATTTTTTTTAAATTAACTTAAAATTTAAAAACAATATTCCCACCTCTACCTTTGAAATAGCCACACACAGCATCAGAGAGAGATCTTGCATTTTAAGGCAGTGTCAGTGCTGCCGAAATACGGACCTACATTGATAACAAGGCATTAAACTGATGTGTCCTGGAACTGGGATCATATGCTATGCAGACTTTCACTGGGAGGAAGTTGAGAGATCAGATTGGGTTAGTAATCTCTAATGGCCATCTCTAAGACTCTACCAGAAAGGGACTTACTTAGTTTCACTGGCATTGTGCCTATGCAAAAATAAAGGATAAACTACAGCTCTGTAAAGAGAGGTTCTATCTGCAATTTAAAAAAAAAAAAAAAATGACCAAGTTGGGAAATGTGGCTTTGCCTATCTTAGTCAACTTACAGAATCTTCACGTTTTTGTCTAAGGATTAAACTCATGAGTAAATTCTCTACAAGAAAAAGCTCAAGCTAAGCACTACCACTAAGGAGGTGGAGCCATGAAGATTGAAAATTCCAGGCCAGCCTGGGCTATAAAGTGGAGCCCAGTCTAGAAGAAAGGGAGGGATGGGGGAGGGGCAGAAGAAAGAGGAGGGGAGGAAGGAAGGAATCTAGGCTACCATTAAATCTTGTTTAGATGACAACATGTCCCCACCTGACTTTTCTGCTCCGGGACTGTCCCCTCCAGCTCTTACCCAGGAAGAGTTGGATCACCCAGGAAGGGTGGATATGATAATTAGATAGAGCTTCCCAGTGATGAAACAAGTTGCCAGTAAAACAATATGCTCTCCACCTCAGGAAGTGTGCAAGCAGTGCCTAGGTGCTTGGCCATAGAACAGTCAATGTGATCAGATACTATCTGAGAATCTTGTCAAGATGCAGCTTCTGGTTCAGTAGGTCTGAGATTCTGATCTATAAGTAGCTCCCAGAAGAATCCATTGCTGCACACTCTAGGACCACACCCTGAGGAACATAGATATAGTGGGGAATCCCAGGATGGCAGAAAGCTCATCTGGGTTGGACGTTTCCAACATACCTACATGTTAGACTCCCTCAGATAATTATAGGGAATCAAAGTTCTCAGCTTGAACAAACTCTCTGCTAGCCAGGGTACAGCCTTTGAGAGCCACGGAACCACAGCCAGAAACATATTCCAAGCTTCAAGTTTCATTTCTGAAGAATCTGACACACATACCACAGGACAAGGAGGGACAATTAAACTCTTAAGTTCACAGAAACAGCACAAAGATCAAACATTTCTTTGTTTCATAACTCTCACCTCATTCTTTCCAAAGAATTGATAGGATTTATACCATACTCCCAAAATAACTTTATTAATGATGTGTTAAAATTCATCAACCCAATAATCCAATATAATTTTATTAAAAGAGACTTCTGGGGAACGGGGAGATAAAATGCTTTATATTCAAGCATAAAGACCTGAGTTTGGATCCCTAGCAAGCACCTGCCCCCCAAAGGCAGGTATGGCAGCATATACATGTAACCCTAACACTGGGTAGGGGCCAGAGACAGGCAGACCCCTGGGGCTTGCTGGCTAGCCATTCAAGCCAATAGATGAGTGAGAGATCCTTTCAAAAAAGCAAAGTGGAGAATTATGGAGCATTTGATTCATGTGGATTCTACATGCATGACACACACATGTGCATGCATGCTCAAATACACTCACATAAGTGCACTCATACATAAAATAAATAGATAAAATTTAAAGAAGGCTTGGGAAATGGGTCAGCAGGTAAAAGCAGTAAGTTCAAATCCCATGTTTACAGAATTGTGTGAAAAGCTGAGCACAATCATATGTGCCTATAACTCAAGCACTGAGGGGTGGGAGAATGGAGAATTTTCATACACACAGAGAGAGAGAGAGAGAGAGAGAGAGAGAGAGAGAGAGAGAGAAGGAAATATCCTGAGTGGTACAAAGAAACAATGAAAACAGCTTTCCAAGCAGGGATTATTTAAAGTGAGCTTGAAAGAGACACAGACTCTTGCTCCTAGGGCAGCTCTAAGAAGAGAATCCCAGATGCCTCATAGGAGGGTTTAGAGCAGTGGTCCTCAACCTTCCTAATGCTTCGACTCTTTAGCACAGTTTCTTACGTTGTGGTGACCCTCAACTGTAAAAATTATTTTCGTTACTACTTGATGACTGTAATCGTGTTACTATTATGAATTGTAATATAAATATCTCATATATGGGAGATCTAATATGTGACCCTGTGAAAGGGACATTTGACCCCAAAGAGGTTGTGACCCACAGGTTGAGAACTGCTGGTTTAGAAGGTTTGTGTATATATGCACACATAGGTCCAAAGTTCGGAGATCTATATTGACTGTCTTCCTCAAGCACTCTCCACTTTAACTTCTGAGACAGGGTCTCTCACTGAACTTAGAACTCACCAATTCAACTAGACTGAGTAGCCTTTGAACTCCAGAATCCTCCTACCTCTGTCTACCCCGATGACAGGTACCAGGCACATGCTACACCATTGAGCCTAGCTTTTAGGTGGGTACTGGGAATTGAACTCAGTACTCATGTTGTGTGCCAAGTACTTTACCAACTGAGCTGTCTCCCCGGCCCTGTAGACTCTGAATACTTTAGAATCCTGGTTTTCGTTGCACTCCTCAATATTAAACCTCTCTGCAACATGGCTCCTGTGGTAGTTAATCTTCTCTGTGGATCAGATTTAGAATCAGTTAGATGACACACTGTGGTGAGTATCTGTGAAGGTGTTCTATCTGAGAAGAGAAGATCCACTCTAAACATGGGTACTATCATTCCATAGGCAGAGGGCCTGGACTGAATAAAAAAGAGAAAAAGAAAAAGCAAGCTGAGCACTGGCTCTCATCTCTGCTTCCTTGACTATCCAAGCAATGCGACCCTGTGTTCCTGACTGAATGTTCCTGCTGCAGCAGCTGGGGCTGCTCTCACTGCTTACCCTTCCCCCACCTAAATGAGCTGTACCTTCAAGCTGAGAGCCAAAATAAACTTCCTTAAGTTGATTTTGTCAGAGCAATAAGAAATGTAGCTAATACAGAAGGGTTTGTGAAGGTGGATGGGGGCCAAGTTTTAGATCTTGAGGCCGGGAATGGGGTAGAGATTGTGCCCCATAGCAGCAATTAGGAGAAGGGTCACTTGGATTACTGAGATGAGAAATCCATTGTTGGGTTACAGGTCATAGCCTGGGGTAAAAAGAAACGAATGGAGAGGCCAGTATTATGTAGCCTGGCAGGTGGGCACTGACCAAAGGGAAGAAAATAGGTATCTACAGGCAGCTGCATCTGGCCATCTGGCCATCCTCCCATCAGCCTGGGGCAGGTGCACCTCCCATCTCCTCCCAGCACACAAGGGAGTTTTCCATCACTCTTGAAGCACATCCCATCCCCCCTGCCTCATATGCTTCCTTTCCTACTGCCTTACTCGAGCCTACCTCCTATCCGTACCTCAAACACCCCTAGATCAGAGCAGCCTCCCCATACTGACTGTGCTGGACCCTCATTATCTATCCTTTGATTCTGTGTACCCCTTGACCCCCAACATTCCTTAGATCATCAATTACACATCTGATATTTAAAAGCTCCCATGCTTAACCCAAAGCTCCATGAAGGCAGAGACCCTGTCCCATCTTGAGATAACTGAGAACCTACCCAGTACCTGGTGGGTTCTCAGTCAACCTACAGCCTTCCCAAGAGAATGAACTGTTTGATCCATGTGAACCTGAATTAAATTATCTGGAGTAACAGTGACTAGATGGTGGGCTGAGATTCAGGAGAAAGATCTCAAGGTTTAGAGAGGAGACAGCAACAGGGGGACATCAACTCCGGGAGCCGATGCTTTGATCAGCATGGACCTCACAAATTGTGCGGCGAGAAGGAAATGGCAGAGGTGGAAGGGAAGGTGGTTCACACGTGAATCTGGGAGAACCTGCTGCCCTTGAGTCTCAAGACCTAGCCAGCTCTGCTACAGCCGGGTCCCAGCAATGAGGACATGGGGTTGAAGTCACTTCTGTTTCTAGTTCCAGCCGATTCAGGCTGTCGTCAGGATGGTAGATGGAAATCCAACTGGATTATCTCAAGGGCCAGCTCACCCTGAGGTACCTGCTTAACTCCCACAACCTAGAAACCAGCCATGATAAAAATCTTATATGTAATCTCGATTCACATGTCTGTGGAAGCATATCAGCTGGTTATCACAGTGCTGAGGGAGGCAGGCTACAGGTATGATTAGCTCTCACCAGACGACAAGGCCAAGGGCCGCAGATGAAGTGAGTGTACTGGGTGGGCTTCCACCTCAGGGGAGTGCGCTCTGAGGCCTTTTTCTGGCCCCATTCTGAGCTTACCTCAGTGACTCATGAGGCCCAAGATGGCTGTTTTTCTTCCCTGGGGAAGAAACAAAGCCTGAGGTAAATGCGGCTTGTGTCCCCAAGCACGCTGTGTTCCCCAAACATCCGTTTTAACTTGATAAGAAGGAAAATGTAAATGTTCATGTCAAAACAGGTACACTCTCAAGTAAGTCAAAAGATATAAAAATTTAAAGTTAAATTTTAGTTACTAATACTGAAACAGTATTGGTTTATAAACCATGACAGATGTATCACACTAACAGAAGATGTCAATAATAGTGGAAACCGGGTGTGAGGTGAATGTTTCATTTTACAAAAGAATACAGTGGGTCTATAACACCACAAAAGCAATCTTTTTTATTTTTAAATATATGAGATATTGAAGAACACAGATCTGTAACCGCAGTCCTGGAGAGGTTGAGGCAGGAAGATCCTGGGTTTGGAGACAATCCAAGCTACTTAATGAAACCCCATCTTGTAAACAACAAGGACTTCTTTGAGTTGTACACCCTATTCCTTCCTGCAGATGTAGGTCTGTATGTGTGTTAAAATGAGGAGATTCTGAGGAAGTTCGGGACCTCAGCCTTCTCCAATGGAAGCTGGTCGTTGTCCATTTTGTTTATGGTACGTGGGTGAGGAGGACCAGACTAAGTCAAATTCCCATTTGCTTCTGCTAAAACCCTCGTCCTTTTCATTTCAATAAAAACAGATGCCAGGGCTGGAGAGCTGGTGGCTCAGTGGCTAAGAGTCCTTACTGTTCTCCCAGAGGATCAGGGTTCAGTTCCTAGTGCCAACATCAGGTGGTTCACAACCATCTATAACTCCAGCTCTAGGAAATCCAGTGCTTCTGTACACACACACACACACACACACACACACACACACACCCTCATGCATGCATACATACTAGTTAAAAACAAAAATGAAACCCAGATCTTGGAAAATAGCTGCTCTCACCGTGTCAGTCCGTATCTGTAAAAACCGCCAACTACCAGGGCTGGAGAGATGACTCAGCAGTTCAGAGCGCTTGTTGCTTTTGCAGAGGACCTAGGTTTGGTTCCCTGTACCCACATACAGGGAACTCACAAACTCTAGTTTAGGAGAGCTGATGCTCTCTTCTGACCTCCATGGGCACCAAACAGGAACATGTGCACATACATCTATGCAGGCAAAAACTCATACACATAAAGTAAAATAAATAAATCTAAATAAAATGCCTGTCTCAGGCAGGTAGTCAGGGCAACTGAATCCACTGGCAACAGAAGGACCAGAATACCACGGCTGCTCTGCCTACAAATGACGCAAACGCTGTGGCTTGGGCTGTCTACCCAGAGTGTTAGCTGCATCCGGATCTCCTGTCATTTTAAACCTGAGTTTTCCAACTCTCTGAGTGGTGTTTGGTTTCTCACTAATTTCCATAACAGTGTGAGAGACTGTGTATGGGTGTTTTGCCTGCATGCATGTCTGTGCACTGAGTGCATGCAGAGGCAAGGGAGGGTGTTGGATTCCCTGAGACTGGAGTTGCAGATGGCTATGAGCTGTCACGTGAGTGCTCAAAACCTGGGTCCTCTGGAAGAGCAGCTGGGGCTTCTTTTTTCTTCAACTTTTTATTGACTGTGCATTTCATACGATGTACCCAAGTCTACTCATCTCCCGTCCCGTCATATCTGCCCTCCACCCTTGTGACCGCCTACACACACACACACACACACACACACACACACACACACACACAAAGAAAGAAAAAGAAAAATAAACAAAACATAGAAAACACCTTGTCGTGGAAGCTGTAGTGTGTCACAATGTGTCCCATAATGTACCCTTCTGTCCACACATATTTACCTGAAAGATGTTCACTGCAATGAGTCATTGGTCTGATTCGAGACCTCTGGCTTCTGTCACACTGTCAATACTGGGTCCTCACTAGGACTCCTCACGCTATCCTGCTGCTGCCCTGTGTCATGGAGACCCTGCAGCTTCGGATAAGCAAGACTGGCCCTTTCATGAACTCCAACAGTTCACAGATAATGTAAGTTTGGGGGTGAGCCAACTTAAAGGTCTGGATGGTAGGCCAGGGTGACAACTGAGCTAGTCAGCCTGCCGGCTCTCCCTTATCCACACCACCAGGGTGAGGTCTCCAGCACTGCTCCAGCTAGCCCACAGGGAAGGAGGCATTTTTGGAAAGTTGCAACTGCTGTATTCCTTGTGTAGGTGCATACTTACAATGTTTGTTAAGAGAACAAAACATCAAACCAGTAAAGATTCCTGCCTGGTGTCTGTCCTCTGAGAACTGAGGAAATGAATCGGTCAATAGCCACTTAGCTCTCCCACCAGAATAGAAGGAATTCCAGGGCAAACCTCACCTCATTCCAGACTCCACCACAGTCTTCCAGAGCATCTATTATCCTGATGTGCTCTACAGCATCTGGGTGGAGCTCCTGAAGGGAAAAGGCGAGAACTCTGCCATTTACTAAGGCCGAAAGAGCACACAGTGTGGTACCCTGAGCTGTCTATCACCTTCATGTTTAATCATCATGGGAGCAGGAAGCCCTCTCAGGGCTGTCCATTCCAGACTTCGTCTGACATAGAGACTGAAGAGTGCAAGGCATAACATTGGAAGCCCATGACTTCTGAGAGAGAAGGGACTTCTGGGAAACAGGCATTGAAGTGAGAGTGGGAACTGCTGTGGGGTAGACAAGCTTGCCCAAGGAGACTCCCGATGCTCTTTGCTCCCAACTTTCTGATCCCATTCTGAGCTCACAACTCAGTGATGATGTTAAATGACAGCTTAGCTTGCTCTAAATCTGTCTAACTTGCAAATAGGCTATGGGGTTTTAAGACAGGGAAGAAGGGAGATCAAAGGAAAATGCAGTTATCATAGACTCTAGTTACACTCTAAATTACCACGCTATCTCAAACAAGCTAGAAAATAGATCCCTGGGACAGCGTTAGAACTGACAGCCAAGACTGGAACAAGTAGGCTAAGCCAGCAAGATACCTTTTATATTAGTGTCATCCTGATAATCAATGCAGACATGGATTGCCCAATATAATTGAGAGTTTCTTCAGAATTTCTGGTTTAGTTTGAGCAATAGGAAAAAAAGAGCTCTGGGGATGGGAGGTATCTCAGTTAGTTGGTACAGGGCTTGCCTGGCATGAAGCCCTGGGGTCCATTCCCAGCACTGCATAAAGCAGACATGGTGGTCCATGCCTATAATCCCAGCACTGGATAAGCAGAGGCAGAAGGATAAAAGTTCAAGGTCATCATCTGGAGCAAAGCAAATTCAAGGCCCGTCTGGGGTGGTGGGGATGAAGTCATAAGCACAGTCATGGAGTGTGGCAGAGGGAGAAGCATGGAAGCAGAAGCCTGTGCTGTGGGTTGGGGAAGATTGGATGGGTTAATTCAGCTGGGAGAGTCTGGGTCAAGGAATGATAAGAGGCAGGTTGGAGACACAGGAGCATACATGGTATGGAATCTCACTGACACTTGAGCTTTATACTATGGGCAGTGCTGGGCTGATCAAACTGTCAGGGTAGAGGAAGCGGTGGGGTGGATGGTTGGGTGTGGCAGGGGGCTCAGTAAGGAGGCGGTACACTGGAAGATGATTCAGGGGAGCCATGGAATGTGGGAAACCTGAGGAAAGCCACCGAAGCAGGAGATTTCTGATAAACAGACTTGGTAAGAGATAGATAGATGTGAGATGTGAGATAGGAAGAGAAAAGCAGAAAGGTCGAGAGCCCAGATGAACGCCTGGTTGCCAACATGGGTCTCTGCAAAACAACCAAATTCCTTATAAAACTCTTGTCAACGAGATCCTTCCAGTCTTCTGTGTCCGACTGTCCTCAGAATGAAGGAAAATGGCTTTTAGGAGAATACTTCCCTACCATATGACTCAGCTGATCCTAACAATGACAAGAGAACCAGAGGGCATGAGACTTGGGCAGGCTTGTACAATGAAGCAGAGGCACACTAGAGCTGGAACCTCCTACAACTGGTGGTTTGTGGCAGAACTCTAGCCTTTGAAACCCAAGGAAACCCCCTCAGTCATTTAGTGTGTCCACTCCCCTCTACAGATAAGGAAACCAAGGTGTCTCAATAGAGTGATTTCTGCAAGGTCACATGGCCAAAGTAGCAAGCTAGGACTAGAGGTTGAGTTGCTGTCTTAATAACCCAGTACCCCTCTTTTCCTACTGCTTACCTGGTGGTGGGGTATGCATACACGTGTCTGCTTGAGACCTGAGCCCACACCCCCCACCCACTCATCTTTTTTCACGTTTTTTTTTTTTTTTTTTTGGTTTTTGCCTCGAACTCAGAAATCCGCCTGCCTTTGCCTCCCGAGTGCTGGGATTAAAGGTGTGCGCCATCACTGCCCGGCTCACACACACCTTTTTTAAGACAAGATTTCATTTAGTGTAGGCTGACCTCAAGCTCCGTAGCTGAGGGTGAACTTGAACTCCTGATCTTGTGCTAAAACCACAGGTGAGCATCACCATGTGCCATGTGTGTGTGGTGCTAGAGATCAAACCTAGAGCTTTGTACATTCTGGGCAAGCATTATTCCAACTGAGCTATATTCCCAGCCCAGAAATGAGACATTTTTTGAAACATCTCTATGGAGTTACTATAAAATATAGTTTATCAGATTCCCCAGAGAAAAGCTACAGCAATAATAAAATTGGTTTCTTTCTTTAGTTTAGTTTAACATCCTGTGTCTCTCTGTGACTTATGGGAGTTAGCTCATGGCTTCACTTCTACCCTGGCCGTCTTAAGGTTTATTTGGGATAAATCATCTTTGCTGAGTGCTGAGATTTGTCACTTCCCCCTGCCACTTTTCTGCTTTGCTCTGACAAGACATGGAGAAGATCTGACATCCTTTTCATTTGAAGAGAAATTATAAAATTTCATAATTTGCAAGCTGGCTGAAGTGAGGGAAGGCCAGAGTAAGGAGAGGAAGGGGAGCAAATAATATCAAGAGCTCAATAAATATTTAAGTGGAAGTGAGATGTGGAACGTGGATAAGAATGGGCTTCACGGGGAGGGGCGGGCCGTCCATCAAGAAAGAACAGGAAGACATAGCATTCTGCTCACCTACCAGGGAAGTTCTTAGGAATTCCCTCTGCCCTCCTCAGTGGGCTGCTCCCAGGAAGGCCTCGAACGACACCGACTCAGTCTCAACAAGCTATGACTAACTGGAATAACTCACTGCTGCTGGGTTTTCTGATCAAAACCCTTATGCTGTATGATGTTGGTCCCAGCAATCATTATGCAGCTTAAAACAAGCACACAATAGAAAACCTGAGAAGACAATAGTCTCTTGTCTCCAGGGAAACGTACAGTCCATTTCGAACATTTCTTTTCCTTGCTCACAAGTTCCTCCTCTGAAGGCAGCCACCTGGCAGTGTTACTATTTGTCCCCAGGGTCCATATTACTCAGGGACACCATTCAGAGTCTTGTTATAATCATATTGGTGTAGAGACCAGGGGCTGGCATAAACCAGAGAATACCAAAGATCCTCCATTCTCTGAGGTAGGACAGACAGCCAATGAATCCCAAGGAGGAGACATTGACATATGGAGCCTTCCTCAGGTCAGGAAGTTATTCATCTGTTGTTCTAGGAATCCAACAAGAGGAAATGTATTTTAGCACTAGCGGAAAAAATAGCCTGCCCCAAAACAAGGGACTGCCAGGCCAGGAAGAGAAGTCTGAGGCAGACAGTGAGGGAAGAGAGGAGCTGCCTCCCCCCAAAGATGGCAGGGGGGTGGCTGGAAGACTCCAGACCAAAACAAAGGCTATGATTTACCCCTAGTGGCTCTGCTCTATTTCGTAACAGATCAGAGTTGTCTTCCTCACCTGCCAAAGGGCATACATGCAACATTCAGAGTTCTCATTTTGGAAGGAAATGGAAGTATGTTTAAGAGCACTGAACACGTGTGTGTGTGTGTGTGTGTGTGTGTGTGTGTATGCGAGTGTATGTGTGTGTGCGAGTGTGGGTGTGCATGTGTGTTTGAATGTGCATGTGAGTGTGAATTTGAGTGTATGTGTGTGTGCCCATGTGTGGTTGATTAAGGGGTCTACTATCTGCACCCTGACCTCACTGGGCATGCTCCATTTCTGCTATTTCTATTACTAAAATATCCTGAAATCTCTGTGCTGACTTATGAGAAGTTTCTGGCAATTTTTAGCTTTCCTCTGAATTTTCAGTCTCCTAACTTTCATTTCTCAGACCAATTTGACAATTCTCTACTGGGGAGTCAGCTGTTTATGCTAAGAAGATTTAGGCAAAATGAGAAGCCCACTTGAATAAGCTATCAGTGTAATGTCTGCAAAGCTATGAAAATGCACTCAGCTACAGAAAAATGGCATGTCCACAAGTATGCTTCCTACCCACACCAAGAGATGGGCCACACTAGTTTAGTGCTGATGCTGTCGATCCCTGACCAAACCCAGGATATAGTGCATCAAATGCAGAGATGTAAGACCTACATTTTGCCATTACCTTAGTTGCAGTAGTTCACCATACATTATTTAGAGGACACAGTGTTATCCCATGAACATTGTAGAAGAAAGTTCCATCTTGAAATAGCTTGGTGGTAGAGCACTTGCCTAACACTGTCCAGGCCTTAGACTGATCCCAAGCATAACCACCCTCAAATAAAATCTGTCTTAAGACAGAGCTTCCTGAACCCATAAGTGCAAAACTAGAAACAGGCTCCAACATTCAGGAAATAGATGTAAAGGAACAATGCTTGGCTGCAGAGCTGAACTGTTTCAAAGAAAACCAGAAAAGCCTGGTGTCTGTGCCCTTTGCTGGGCAGCAGCTTTCTCCTGAGATGTCCGGTTCATTTGCCTGTGGAAGAGGAATGCTCTTTAAGAAGCTGGCTGTTCAGACCTATGATCCCAGGACTGTGGAAGCTGAGGTAGGAAGATTATGTGACTCTGAGGCTAACCTGGGCTCCATAATGAGGTCTGAGACAGCTGGGGCTACATCGTGAGACTTTGTCTCAAAAACAAAAGAGAAATCATCTTTAAATATATTTCAGTGATGGAGACAGGCTATCACTTTCCTCAAGGTGAAACTAGTGTTCTGGGTTATGGTGGATGAGTGTCCTCTCTAAGTGTTTCTGATTCAAAGGTGACTTCAGAGAGACCATTCTTTAGGTTTCCTACCTTGTAAAACACGCTAATGAAATTCTGTCTTCTCTGATCCATTTCCTTCTTATTTGGTTCTGACACATTTGACACTTTCCAAGTCACTGAGCTAAAAGTCATATATTGATCTCTGGGCTTTCGATGGATAATTCCTGGGGCCATGGTTGTTTTGAAGGAGACATGTGTAAAAGGTGTGACGTCAAAGATGCATAATATCCTTTGCTTTTTACCACTATACAATTCAAAACCCTGAAAAGAGAATCGATTTGAGGAGTCTGGGGCCCACTGTCCTGATGATGAGTGAGGGCTGATCTCTCCTCTCTGGTGACTCCTTCCAAAAAGTCAGCCTTTTGAGAATTTGATCCCCCTTCCCAAAATAATGTTGTTTAATGACCTTAAATACAAAAGACCAGTCCATTAATCCTACAATGGATTGGATAGAAGGTAAGGGAAGAGTCAAAAATGACATGTAAATGAATAAGGGTGACATTAGACTAGACTTAGCTCTAAGAGCTATTCAGACCCACTTGGGGTCACATATGCACAGGGCTTGGCGTCCAACCTTCCCTGCCTAGACCAGACTAGCAGATTTTAAGCTGGAAGGTAGGAAGAGGAGTAACGCCACCTAGTCAGTGATATTGCACCAACAACTCCCTGACATCCTAGGGTTTCCTTGTTGCATGTGCCTGGAGTCACAGGGTGTTCCCTGCTGAGCCTGTGTGTGTGTCCTTTAAGCCACTTCAACCTCTCAAAATCCTTCCCTTTGGGCCTTTCCAGTAAGTAAATTCTTATAGGAGGATATAAAAGACCAACTCATCTACGCAGAAAAAAGTTCCTAGCTGCCACAGAAGATCAAGGCACAGGACAGGTAAGTAATATTAACCTTTCCTGGTTCCTGCAAAGTGGATGATGAAATCTCAAGACTGGAGAACTTTCAGTCCTTGATTTAGACTTGTCCTCCTTGGGCATTTCTTTCTTTCTTTTCTTTCTTTTCTTTCTTTCTTTCTTTCTTTCTTTCTTTCTTTCTTTCTTTCTTACTGTTTTTCGAGACAGGGTTTCTCTGTGTAGCCCTGGCTGTCCTGGAACTCACTCTGTAGACCAGGCTGGCCTCGAACTCAGAAATCCACCTGCCTCTGCCTCCCAAGTGCTGGGACTAAAGGCATGTGCCACCACTGCCCGGCTTGTACCAGATTTAGCTACAGATCAGCTACGGATTGGCAACTTTTTGCCGAGTGTTTTGGATGACTAAATGTGCTTCAGGGTGAGAAGCTTTCTCTGCACCCGGAACCAGGCAGAAACTGTCGGGACTGTAGGGTTCCAAGAAACTTTCTCATCTGTACTGTTCAGAAACTGAGACCCAAGACAGGCGTCCAGGGTCACTCAAAAAGCTGAAGAGACAGTTGCTGAGTGAATGTGGTGTTCTCTAGACAGCTGAAATGATACTCCCCGCTGTAGTAAGATGATACGATGTGTCAGGGGAGAATCTAAGTCTGGGCTCGCAGAGATTTATCTCCTTCCTGTCTGTTGGCTGCAGCAGATCTGAATATCTGGTCAGCCCTGATAATCTAGTCCCTGTTTTAAATATTCTGAAATCCTCTGGTGCCGGAAGTGTAAGTACTAGAAGGGTTTCATCTGGGGAGAATGGAGGGGTTAAGTTGTATCATCACTTTTTATGTAACTGGTTGTATTCAGCACATACCCAGTGCCTCGCCTCCAGCTGGGACAAAAGAGTCTTTCTTCTATGGAGAGCTTGATAAAAGTCCCTGAGAATATAGAAGGAAAATAAATTCAAATATCAAACTCAGTTTCTTCTATCGGCATGTCACAGCCTGCTTCTGACTCGAGGTCTAGGAGAAATCCCCACCCACCAACAAGATACACTGGATAACTGAATGCCAGCTAGGTGTTGCTAATCCCATTCAGTACTGACAGTCTATACCTAGAGATATCAGATCTCATAGGTGGAGTACTCAGTCACCAAGAGTGAACCCTGATTTCAGAGCCAATCACAAACTCCAGGCTGTTCTGCCTAGGAGTCTGACAGCCTTCCCACAATCCCTCTTCAAATTTGACCAACTTGCCGGACAGTGGAGGCACAGGCCTTTAATCCTGGCACTCCAGAGGCAGAGGTAGGCGGATTTCTGAGTTCGAGGCCAGCCTGGTCTACAGAGTGAGTTCCAGGACAGTCAGGGCTACACAGAGAGACCCTGTCTCGAAATTAAAAAAAAAAAAATTTTTTTTTTGACCAACTTGTTAGAGATGCTCACAAAACTCAGGGGACCGCTTACTTTGGGTATTTCAAAGGACACAGGTTAACTAGGTGTGTCCAAAGGAATTTAGAGTGTCTTTGCTTTCTCTGGGTACATCCCTTCCAGCTGTGTCTACATGTTCAATCATCTAGAAGTCCTCTGGTGTCTTACAGCCAATACGACCAAAGCCTAGACAGCCACACAGACCTAATGTTAAATAAGCTGAGCGGGAAACCCCAATAAGGCTTGTCTGTTGAGATTTTTCTTAGCTTCTCTGAGCATCATTCCTCCCTCCCTCCCTCCCTCCCAGACAAAGGGCAGGATCCCTTCTGAAATGGGAGGGTTGTGGTCCATTATCAGATTCAAGTAAAATACTGACATAGGACAAGATGGGAATGACCTAACATTGCCTAGAGAAACCCACTTAACGTTACAAAGAAGAGGATATCTGGCTGGGGTTTTGAAAGCGCGCAGGAGTTCCTGAGGCAGAGGGGACCTTGCTGGAGAGGAGGCTTGGAGTTATGTCTGTGCTTTCCTCTCCCTTCTCCTCCCCTCCCCAGACACAGGAGGATAAAAGGCTGCAGATCTCTCTTCAGAGCACGCTCTGAGTCTCGGGATAGGATGAAAACTGAGGGTTTGGGACATGCCTAAACTGAATGTGAGGTTAAGAAGACAGGTAAATGCCTTAAACATCACAGAATCCCAGTATTCTGTATGCTTTACCCAGGCTGCCTTCAGCTGCAGACAATGTCTTTCCTAGACTATTTGTTTACCTGTTTTCCAGTGTCAGGACCCACATTTGCCTGGCTCTGCTTTCAGCCCCACACCTTCCTTCACCACAGCTAGGAACATAGCCACGATACAGAAAATAATTCAGCTTTGGCTTTGAATTCTTTCTTCCTCCTTTTAACGAAGAGAGAGAGAGAGAGAGAGAGAGAGAGAGAGAGAGAGAGAGAGAGA